>BMAO01001606.1:0-60313 GCA_019973975.1 Trichonephila clavata | reverse complement strand
AAACAAAAATCTTTGATTTTATGGTTTTACAATTTTTTTCCTTGTAACCTATGTATATGCAATACGTAAGACAGAATATTTGCTCAAAATATCACAAAAAGCAATCCATTTAATTTTTTAAAAAAATTAAAAACTTTTTGAGGTAATTTTAAAACGCTACTCCTCGTACAATAATTGACGTACACACAGGAAATTTGATTTACATATTTGTCAAACCATGTACAACAAAAGTTGGTATGGGTTTGGGGATAACATGATTCAAATTCCTAAAAAAATTTTTTATGAATTATTATGAAAAAATCTTAAAAACATGTAATTCTAAGTTCAAATATTTTTAAAAACATATGTATTGCTTTGATTCAAAAATGCATACCAACTTTTGTTTATATATTTAATAGCAATCTGTAAAAAAAATTCAAAACATTTCATGCAATAGAAAAAAAGCCTTAGCATTTTAAATGAAAGAAAACAAACGTTTTTTTTTTGTTCTGAGATTAAATCAATTTTAAAGTTTTTATTTACTGTAAAAAGATATATATAAGTGCAATAAAATTACTAAAAAATTACTGTATATACTACATGCACATGATAAAAGTTTTATAAAGTTATTATATGAAAATTATAATTTTTTATGTTTAAAATTTAAAATTTTCAGTACCTTACATTTTTAAAAAATTGCGATAAATAACATACGAACCCATTTTACGATGATTTTAAAATAATTCTAGTTTATATCTTCATATTTTTTTTTACCATTTATGTTTAAATAACCCAGGACTATATGTAATCCCTTCTTTTTCTTTGAATATTTTTCTTTTCGCATATTGGCTAGTTTTACTTTTCGACGAGCTATGCGAAAAGCAAGATTATTTTGGCGATTTCTTTTCTTTTTTACGTCTGTAATCACGTGTGGCAGCAATTTTTACTGCTTCTTCTCCAAGATCCAAATTAGCTGCCTTTTGTATTTCTTTTAAGGCTTTCAAAGTACCAAAGTTATATTCTGATACTGCCTCAGAAACAGCTATATTTACACGTCGTGATTTCGCTGAAGTTTCTCTTTAGAGCACTTACTCCAAATCACGCTATGCAGACTCTCGTTGCTGTTCTGAGTCAGACATCTGGCACATCCTTTCAAAAGACTATCAGAAGCTAACCTTTGATATATTGGAACAATTTTTGTCAAGTAATCTGGATTTATTGGTGTTCCAATATTAAATTTATGTGGTGCAGGTTTTTCACCTTTAGCTAAGGCTCTTCGATAAAAACACCACGAATCTTTGCCAGGAGGACATTTCATGTGCATTGGATTTTTATCTGTCGAGATACTGTGATAAAGCGTGGCATATATAGATTTTTTCATGCCCTGAATATCTCCTTTATTTTCCAGAATAGCTTTCTGATAATACTGCGTTAGTTTCTTTATCGTTGTTTATTTTAGGCTGCCATAAGATTTTCCTCCTAAAGTGATACCTTTAGCTCTCCAATCTTTCACAAGATTGCGTAAGCTGGTGCCTAACCTTTTTACTAACGTGATTAATACACTCTTCTTTCAAAATTTCAACATCTGGTCCATATATTTTTAGGCTATTAAGAATTTATGAGTTTTAGCATCACCATCAGATAACAATGTTGTGTAACGGAAACCACATGCTTCTGATCGAGACCAAATTTTAGCTGCAGCCTTCAATTCCATTGCTCTGATGTCCCAACGTGGTTAATCTGGCAGGAATTTTTGTGGCCAGAATACCAAACATCGTATTCAGCTGTAGTTCCGCCTAATTCATTTTTCGCACTTATACATGTTGGACAGTACTTGCTCATAATTTCATAGTCAATAACATATCCTGTTAAAGTGTCGACTACACAGCCAACACGATTTGGGATGTGTGTCCTCGGGTCAACCATGTCCCATCAAAAGAAACAGCAATATCAGTAACTGTATTTGACCCATTTTGATTCAATTTTCTGTATGCATTTTGAACGCTGTTATGTACATAGTTCAACACAGTTTGGGAAGCAAGAGAGTACACTGAGTTAATGTAGCATTTAATTTCATTAAAAGTTTTACTCGACATCAAAGGCATATTGAGAAACATGCAAAATTTTTCAACCGATGCAACCTGATTGCAAGAAATGCTTGAACAGCACGAACATCGAAAGGTGTAGATGTATTTGATTTTTTTTCAAGTCTTGGAGATGTAAAGCATTCCATTTTTTGCTCAGAACATGTTTTGCATACCAGTTTCAATTGATGCGAAAACCTATATTTATGTCCAAATTCAAGTTTTAAAGTTGTGACTGGTTGCAGATACCACAAAGAGTATACTTGAAAATATCACACAAGGCATTTTTGTCAACAATTATATAACTTGGTCCATCATAGGTATCAGCAATATTTTCTTGTTCTAGTACACTTTTCTCTTGCATAGAAATTCTTTCATTTTTTAAAATTCTATCACCACTTGAGCGTTGAGCAACATTTGAATTGTGCTCTGAAATGTCCATATTGCTTTCAGTTTTTGTTTCAGTGCACCATCGGTTTTGAATACTCAATTTACTTGATTTGTTTTTCCTCTTCGTGCGAGGCATGTTTAACTATTAAAATGCTGTATTAGAATACGTTTAAATATATAAAAAAAAACTGTTAAACTAATAACGATAAAATAATTAGTCTTGAAAAAGACTTTTTTTTGGTAAACCGAAACTATATAAATATTTCAAAAATATGAAACAAAAATTAGCAGAATAAAGAACGCAGTATAGCTCAGCAAATGTAAACAAACAATTTGAATGGATTACAATCTCTTCACTTTATTTCAAAACTGCTTAACTGTGATAGAATTAATTAAATTGCCTAGAAAATGAAAAGTGCGTCTGCTGGAGCAAAATGATATCAAAATGTGAATTCTGACGAGCATATTAGTTATCATATAACTTTGGATTTTTTTAATTTAGAGCTCTGAAATTTTGTGAGATAATAGAGAAATGTATAAGGAATAATTCAGGCCAAAAAATTTGTTTTTGATTTTTTGACCGATTTTCGTCAATTGAATCGTACCGTGTCTCCTTAACTGACTTATCTCAGAAAGATAAAATAACTAGTTTGTCTCCATTAAAATGCTAAGGCTTTTTTCTAATGTGCTGATTATTTGGAAATTTTATTTGATTGTTGCTAATAGTGCATGGAACACAAGTTGGTATCTTTTTTCAATCAAAAAATAATTATTTTTTAAAAAAATAATAGAAGTTAGAATTTGCCCGTTTTTTAATGGAATTCTCAATAAGCATTCCTAAAAAGAAGTATTGTACAAATACCAATCATGTTATCACAAAACCCATACCAACTTGTATTATACATAGTTTAACGTACTTGAAATCAAATTTAATATATGTACATCAATTTTTGTAGGAAGAGTAGCATTTAAAAATCACTTAATAAGTTTCAAGTTTTCCCTTAAAAAAAATTAAATGTTTAGCCTTTTATGAAAAGTTGAGCACAAAATCTATTTTACATCATTTATACACATAGGAGGCAGCCAAACAGATTATGAAAATCATTAAATTAAAATTTTTTGTCTAAATCCTACCATGTCCACTTAATTTTCCGTATACATTGTTTTGTATGAATAAGATTTTACAGGTTGTAGTCCAAAACTGATATAAGAAGGATAATGGTGTATAGTGAAATAACAGCTCTTTTCCTAATTATCTTACTTAAATTAAATGGAAATAGCAATTAGCAATAGAAAATTCAACAATATAATGAATTTTAAATAAAATATTTTTAATTTTTTTCTATTGCTTTTTTATACTAAACGGGGTAAGATTCCATTCTAGATTCAGAGTTTACCTCTCCCTTAATATTTTCTTCCGTTGTTTTATATCCGTTGAGGAGAAATTGAGACACCTGATGATGATTCAAACACATTTCACGCTTTCACAGAAAACGTTTCTTTAACGGTGATAGGGTGACAAACCGGAAAATCCATTTCCGGTTCTTCTTCAACATTCACGCCCAAGCATCCCATTTCCGTCGTTCTGAAGTTGCTTCCGGCGCTAAGCATCTTAGTCCGATGGGATTTTTACTCTCTTAGATGACCTTTTAAAAGCTGGATTTAAAAAAAAAACATGGATGCTCGGAACAAAATGAATTTATTTGCTTCCACTCATTAGAACGACATGGGCTGAATCAATTTTTCGTTTTAATTATCCTATTGAATATATTACGTTATTCATTTAAGAAGGGATTTGCTTTTGAGATTTATTTAAATCAAATCTCTGAATTGTTTCCAGTTGAATTTTTTTACATTTGTTTTTTACTTGTGAAGCCCGGTGGCTGAGTGGTTAGTGCATCACGTTTTCATACCACAGGTCCGAGATTCTAACCCCAGACTGGGCAAGGTTGACTCAGCCTTTCATCCCTTCAATGTGTCGGTAAAATGAGTCCCGAGCTCACTTAGGAACTTAACACTGGGGTTTTTCGTGTCAGACTGACCACCTGAGCTTAACATCTTCTCATGCTTCTCAGATCCCATCTTCGCGTAAACTGAGTTGGACACAGTAGGCCTTGACCCTCATGGGCTGTTGCACCACTGAGTTAAGCTAAGTTTGTTTGTACTTAATCCACACACAAGAAATAGGAACTAGAAACTACGAATGTAAACCGAAACAAGCGTATTGGAAACAGCAGCATGCACATTTATTTAAAAATTATTTTGTGGAAAAGAGTTGTATATCAAACCACATGTAAAAATTGTTAATAATATCCTCACCTTTTATGGATTGAGAAATAATGCTAAATTTAAATAAAACAATATTTTTTGGAAAAAAAAATATCACTTATCTTTTACGAGGCATTATATAGTTTAAAAGCCTAACGTGCTGAAATATAATGTACAAAGTTTAAACTATATTTTCCCAGTTTAATAATTCACACTATTTATCCACCCTTGTCTGAACTGGAGAGATTGGAATACATGCTTGTCTCGAATGTTGAAAATACTATAGAAAACTAACGCCCAGTTTTAGGAAATGAATAACCCTCATCCATTTTAAAGGGATTCATGGTTGTTTAACAAAACCTATCCCGGCCTTTTATTAAAACCCTTTGAGTACTTTTGATAAGTCATAAATGAGCTTTTATGCTTCTTTAGGGCTATCTCTCTATTAGTCTATCTAAGAGATTTGCGTAAACTAATAACAGGCGTGAATATGTGCTCGATCCATTCTTCCTGTTTAAGGGTAAGGACGTAGAGATTGTAATGATATATTAGAATATACGTAATTAAATACTTATTTTTGTGATAAAACTTTTGTGTTATTATAATATTATGTTTCGTCATTTATTGAGCTTTTCAGATACTGAATAGCTTGTATCAAAACTGTTATAAACTTTGAAAAATTAAACAAATTATAAAACATATAGTTAATTCTAACTACTTTAAAGATCTTACCATGTAATTAGCGAAAAAATGCATTTAAAATTATTTTTTTTAGTTCTAACGGGGCTGGGGATTGGTATTTTACTATTGCAGACCTAATACACTTCCTGGAAGCTGGTATCTTTTTATTGCAGTACCATACAGGGTGGAATTGTACTCGCCACAAGTATTTCTGACACCCAGTTTCCTTCCCAGAGGGATGCACCTGATCTCTGACTATGCGAAACTGTACTAGAAATTTTATTTTGCCGAGAGCACCTAAGCCAAACAGGCGCTCAATTGATCTTTTACATGTCGCAGAATCATATGTCATGGACGTTGTCGATTTCTTGAATCATGAAAATCCACCTTCTTGGATCGGGAACCGTGAGCGTACAAGGCCAGTGCAAAACGTTCTACAACACCCAGCAGGCTATTTTCACAATTCTGTATCTCTTAATTTTCCAAAACTTGAGATTCTGTATAATTTTGGGGAAAAAACTGGAAATAAATTAAAATGTATTTTAAAGCTACAATTTTTTTTAACTTTTATTAATTCCTTCAAATTTAAAACTTTTTTCTCAATTTAAAGCCGAATAAATAGTTGAATGACTATATTTTTCGATTATTTTATTTGAATAATTTTTCCAAGAAAAGGGCAGAAAAAACAATTCTTTAATCATATTTAAATTAAACAAAACATTTTCTCAAAAAAGTAGGAATAAATCCGAGTATTATAGATATTTAATATAATTGTTAGAAATAGAATTGGCTGAAGGTAAAAGGGCATGAAAAATTTGTTTAAATAAACAAATCTAAGAAATGGTAATAATACCGCTGATGACAGTTACTCTATTTTAAAATGCTTTTGTCCTTTCCAAGTAAATAATATATTTTCTGCTCCTTTTATTACTTTTATTTTTCAATATAAAGATAAAAAATACAATACCGAGTAATCCAATTAATGTATTAATTATAGCAGCTTTTTTCTTTTGCATAAACCCTGGTCAGAATATGGAGTTGAATGCTTTGAATTGAAGCTGATTCTTTTTTATTTTACCTTAATATCTATTTAAAACATATCTAATCTCAGTGTCTACAAACCGTACTCATCATTAAGGAATTACATGGATCGAATCATTATTCTATAAATTTCCATTAAATCTATACAAACCTTCTAATATAAGAATCTATACAGTTTACTAAAATCGATCATTATAATGCGTGGTTCTCACTAGCAAATTAATCCACGACAAAACCTTTTTAATTGTTGAGTGTTTTCATAAGGGTCTTCAAGAATTAAGTTGTCAGTTTATTGAACTAAGTTATACTTAGAATTATCCAGTGGTTATTAGTGATGTATTTAATAGTTTTAAACCATGAGATAAAATCGCGAAGATAATATTTAAGCTGCTACGATTTTCTCTTAAATTCTACGTTATTAGAATAACAGGGCTTTTTGAATGAAGAAGAAGGTATATCGTATATCATTCTGGCTAAATGATGTGTAGTCGAACCAGAATTCGAATCCACAACTCGAATGGAACACCACAATCCAAGAATTATCAATCATGTTTCCAAGATTGTCAAGTTATGTGGAATATTTTAGTTACGCTTGTATTACAAATAAAAAATTACCCTTAAATTATATTTTTTAGGAATTTCTCTTATATTACAAAATTAAGTTGCTAATTAATTTCTTTTTTCCTACCATTTTCCATTTAAACGTCAATATTAAAACCCTAAAACATCTTCCATTTTTGTATATACATAGGTATTTCCTTACATTCATGAAGTAAAAGTTATGTATTAACTGAAAAAGAACCAATTAATTTAAGAGTACATTTCTGAGGACATCAAAACACAATATAACTTTTTGGAGATAGTCACATTCAATAAAAATTATATTATAAACTAAGAAGAAATTATACATTTAACTCTATGTAAGCCAAATTTTTTTTAAATAAAAAAATGTAAATAAAAAAATTGTCCTGTAATGTAATAGAAGACAGCTCCGCAAAATTCCTTTTACCTTTTTATTTCGTTGAGAATAAACATAAGCAAATCACGGACAATATAAATTATATAAAAGTAAAGAATGTCATAGTTTTTTTATAATAACAATATAATGTTTATTGAATTATTTTAATGATTATAATTTTTATTGAATTATTTTAATGAACTTAAATACTACTTTTTTATCCGGAATAAATCATTTTATATCCAAATTCGGAGAGCATTTACAGTTATCAATTGTCTCTCTCTGTTCTATTTATATTTGTATAAGTTCTGGCCTAGTAATTTCCATTTATGCTCTCTAACTCACGGTTCTCTAATGTATTCTCATGTAATTAATTCTCTTATACTACAAATGCTTCCCTAAAATCGAAACTAAATTAAAATTCTAATCTAATTATTTTAAAGCAACTTCCATGGCGGAATCATTATCACCATGGGTTTTTTACTCCTTATTCAATTATGCAGCATTCCATAATGAATGCACGAGATGTAAGCTTAATTCCATTCCTCACCTTTTGCTCTCGGAATCAAATCAAACTCTTCTCTCTTAAAACTACATTTGCTTTTAATGCAATTACCTTCATAGTAAGATAAACCGTTCAAAAGGACCCGATTTCATTAGCTGATATCTGCTGGGGATTAGATTTCTACGATACTAATACCGATGTATGAGTGTTGTACGGCATGAAGGACATGTCTTGTTTAAAGTTTACAATTTGAAATAAGTAAAGAATTCGAAATGATAGGAGCATCAGGACGGAGGGATGTTTTACCGTGGTTTAAAATAAATGGATTGTAGTTAGCATAGGGGAATATTAGTTAGATAAGGGAATGTTACAGCATATGAAAATTAAACTAGAAATTACCTAGAATAATTGACAATTCAACTTTCTGTTTCGAAACGATATACATTTAACATATTCTATCATTTTAAAGTAAGTTTAACACAATTCTCTGTTACTTATTCATACATAAAACCATTGGTAGAATTCAAACATTCTAACAATATTACATTCAGTAAGTTTATCAAATTGCCCAGTTTCAGTTTTTGACAAACCACGTTGTTATATTTTGTGTTTTATCTCACATCTAACTTTTATAAAAATAGAACCAATAGAAAAGCAAGTCGAAAATTTTTTTGCGCGTCTTTCACGGAGAAAAAAATTTAGAGGTATTAAAAAAATTCTGATTAAGAGCTCTATTCCCTTTTCCAAAAGGTTTTGCAGTGTTTTAAGTTAAGTTCTTAAGTTGAGAATTTAAATTCGAATGTTTTCATGAAAATGTGCCATAAATTTTGAAAAGTATGAATCTAATCACTTTGAATCATTTCTTACATGTAATTAAATTTTTATACAGAAATCAGGAATAAGTATTAATATCTAATCTATGAAACTTAGATTAGACGTAATAATTAAGCAACAAGATGAGTCACTATTTCTGCTGGAGATATATTATATGCGAACGCTTATAATTTTCAGTAATTAAAAAAATCCAATTGGAAAAAGCATCTTATTATAATAAAACGGGGGGGGGATAGTAGCCTATAAGGATAATTATCTGAATTCAATGCTTTTAGCAATTTACTCTATGTAACCACACATATTGTGAAGAGATCCATTCTCTCTCTCTCTCAAAAAGTGACCAACAGAGAGAGGCAACAAAGAACAACACAAGAATTTACTTTTAAATAGTACTTACATGACAGAGCGTGAACAATGCCAGCTCAGAAGGTTGTAAGACAATGTAGTTGGAAAAACACAAAGCAACACGTTTTGATATATAGTTAATGAGAGTTTGGATGGTTTTCTTAAGAACTGTTCTTCATTTCCGGTCAATAACTTGGCACAATTAGTCTTCTAAACGTGGTGGTTGCAGGATATGTAAATAGTGTTTAATCACCTTGCAAACATGTTGGTGAGAGTTCCGGAAAAAATAATGAATGAGAAGTATGTGTACATTTTGCATAACACGTGTTCTGCAAGAAAACCTTACCGTATTTTCTTATTCTAATTGTATTTGCAACTGATGCTGCTCCTTAAACACGCTTAGGAAGGTGTCAAAAAAGATTTGATGTATGGATCAATTTGTCCTCAGTTCAAATTTTTTAAGTCATCTGTTCTTCTGGAATCGTCTCTAATAGTGACGTCCTCTGATATCACTCGTGTCCTTTGCGGCAAAAACAAAATTACCACAATTATTTCCTTGCAGAAATAAAGAACTTACCTAAATTGTAAGTTATTTTCTTTATATCCTATAAAATAGTTTCGATTTCACAGTTTCGTATTTCACAGCATTTACATTACTTGGTGAGTTGCGCCTATCCTAAAATTTCTTAAATTTTTTAACCACTCCTTCTTGGTTTTGCATTTTTATTGTCATTCAATGAAAAGCAGTTCTTGCTAGTTTCTATGTTACAAACCTGATGGAAAATTACAAATAACACAGGTAGCAAGTTGTGACGGATCTATACGCGTACTTCATCAAATCTTTTTGTGAAATATTTGGGCTATCAATTTGAAATTAAGCACAACCAACCCTTTTGAATAAGAAATCGTGATATGCAGATTAGGTTGGTTATATATAGCCTAGTTATTCTAGCTAGTGAGATTAATAGAAGTAGTTATATGAAGATTGAATTTTAGAATCTGACTACGAGGAGAGATTGCTACCTATCAGGTATTAATATATTTGATAACGCGTTTCGAGATTAGATAGTTGAAGATTTCAAAATAACGATTGGTCACCACAGTTAAATTATAACCCAGATATTTAGAGTAGTAGATTGATCCCAAAAAAGAAGGATCAATATATAAGAAGTCTTCTCATAGTTCACATCTCTCGTCGTTAATCTCCTATTGCTCTTATTACGAATATCTCGTATAGTTTGAATTTATAGAAATCTGTCTGTTGATAATTTGTGTGCTTAATCTTTGGTTGAATAGGGCTAGTCATTCTTCACTTCCTCCCACACTCCTAGGTGGGGCCAAGAGTAGATCACGCCGGTTATAAAATTAAATATTTTATTTAGAGTTGTTTTAGTACTTTTTTAATATTATTCAACATCATTAAGGTAAATGCGTTAACCGTTAAATGATTCAACTAAATAAATAATAGTATACAATGTATTGATGAGAAAATCAAAATTATCTGCAACACAACATAATTTAGAGATATATAAATGGGAGTGAAATATGTGTCATTTTACTTTAAAAGTTCTTTGAAATTCCATCGAGAAAAAGAATCATTCAAATTTTGAGGAGAAAATTTTATATAGGTTTTTTTAAAGATTAACAAATGTTTTATTGAAAGTTTTTTTTTTTTGATTTTCTGTAACTTTAATCTTTAAAATGAATTTTATTTGAATATCCTTTTAGCAACTATATATTTTTCTCTACACTTCAGCACAAGCCTTCTTTTTAATTTCCATGAAAAGAAATAATTCTCATTCATATTTAGTTCCCAGATCCTATTGAAATATTAAAATCCCTTCTATTTTTTTTCGTCTGAAGAACTGATATTTTCTATCATCAATATTTACTGAATTTTAATTTTTCTAGTTATCAACTTGTTTGAGGTTGTACTTCAGTGTAATCTATTTCACTTCCGCATTCGTCACAAGCAGCTTCTTTTCTATCAATTCGAGGAATCCTCATTTAATATTTACCAAAAAGTTCACTTAAAAACATTTTTGGAGATTTTTACTTTTCTAAGGGGAATGAAAAATATATCCTGGTTAGCTGACACTTCATTTTAAATATTTTCTTTTCAAAATTTTTGAGGTTTTCTGTTACATTTACTCTTTGGTTTCTTTTATGTGAATTCTTTCATGAAGTAATGAAATAGATTTTTAATGTTTCCAAGAGTTGTATTCAATTTCCATAATCATTATTAGATTCATATAAGGTATTTTCTTTTATACTATTTTTATCTGATTGATCCAATACCATAAAAGAGACCTTAGCAACTGATGAGGGGACTGCAAACTGGCGTTTTTTGATAATAGTTCTTATATTTCCGTCTTTTACAGGTTATTAATGATCTCTCTAGTTTTGTGTATCATATTTTATCCTATTTAAAAACATAAATGGAAATTTATGTTGTACAAAGATTTGGTTTCTATTTTTTTAACATTACACTTGCTCAAATCGACATTAACTAAACTATTGAAACTTAAATGATGGAGACTATTTTGTAATATTTTTCTTACAATCTCAAAGTTCAATGAAAGTATTAATAGCTAATTATAGCATTAGATATTATGTATGTAAGAAGCCACATTTAACCCAAATTTTACGGGTTTTTACACACTCTGAAACAATAATAAATGAAAATGTGATTGTTATACTCGATAGTTTATTCTAGAGTAAGCCTTTAAATATTAGTGCATTTAGAGTAATTTGCTCGAGAGTTCTAATCCACTTTTAAACTTTAAACATTTAATTTACTTAATAGTAATCAAAATCACCTTTTAAACGTTTTAAAAATCTTGGAGATTTACTTTGTTGACAGTCTTAAGACATTTTAAGTTTTTGGTATCTAATAAGTAACCAAAATGAGTAATGGAAACGCTTCTTTCTGAAATTTCTGAACTAATATTATTATGTGAATTTTTCATGAATTAAGTAGAATTCATGTAATGTTGAAAATGTGAGAGGTTTGAACATTTTAATTATAAACATCTCAAATAAAAAGCAATGGTTGCTTTAAATTGATAAAGAAGCTATTAATTTACATTAAGTGCTAGTAAATATGTTCTTTAGATGTTTGTGCAAAAAAATATGTTTCTTACTGAAAAATTTAGATCTGCCTTTCGAAAACTATGTAAGATGAAAAAGCGAACTTTTTTAGCTTAAAATTCACTTGAAAGTGTTTGAAACTGTTAAGTTCTTATACAATAATGAATGATATTGATATCATGTTTAATTTCATTGAGCACTAAAACTTAAAATGCGTAGGTATATAATTCTTAGGTAAATTTAAATTTTGCAAACAAAAATAAATCATTAACCATAAGAAGATAAAACTAAAAATAAAATAGAAATGAATAATATTTCGTTACGAAATCATTCAATGCTGAATAATAAGCTTAATTGTTTGCAAGGCTAAGCCACAGTCGCTATTTTTACTGGAGACATCCACATCCGCCAAGTTGCTTAACAGGTTTTTTTATATCCTCCATCCACAGCACTTCACAATTTTTTTTCATTTTTACAAACACTTAATTTCTAATGTATAAAGATGTTTTGGAAAAAAAATTTAATGAATTTATGTAGATTTCTATACTACATTCTCATTTTTTAATGGTTCTGATAGTAGCTTTGTTCAATCCAAAATCCTTACCCACGGATGTTGATACTTCACTCGCAAGGCATTCTAGATTTTTAATTTTATTTCCAAAGAAATGGCTTGTTTTGAGAATTTTTGAAACTTTTGATACTTTTTTATAGCATCTTACATGAGAAAAATTTAATTGTTTATTTCAAGCTAAAATAAAAATTTGTTAATAAAAACACTTTTTTTCATACTTTATAATACTATTTAGGAACATAAATATTTTATATTACTTATACGAACAGAAATTTCATATAAATTTTATGTGATTATCGCAACGACGTATGGTAGGCAAGAATTATCAAACAAGGAAATTTCTTATATGTGGTTCCTGTTTACATGAATAATAATATGATAATGACAAAGAAAGATTATAAGATCAAATAAAGTTTTTCAAAAAAAGGAAGATCTTTTTTTGACCCGTGTAAATTAAAATTTGTATGAAAAAGTGTTTAAATAAAAAGAACTAAACGTAGATAATTTTAGATTATATTTCGTGTATAAAATATTCAAATAAAAAGACTTTTCTCAGATTAAAGTATTAAGCAGGCTGTAATATAGATCTTTCTCAATCGGACATGATATATTTGATATTTATTTACTCATAATCAATAAATGGATTATTATGCACCATTCTCAACAGTCCAATTTTTTAAATTTGACTTTTAAAGAAGTGGCTTGCATTTTAAGTCATTGAAACTTTAGCCATGTTGTAAGATGTTATATAGAGAAAAATGTGTTGCTTATTTAAAACTAAACAGAAAATTTGTAGATAAAATACTTTTTTTCAATTCTTAAAAACAGAAATGTTCAGATGTAATTGATATATTGTATATGAACGATAACATGAATGTGAGTATCATATAAACATTATATGTCATACTAATAGTGTAGGTAAGAGTTACAGAATAAGGAAAATTCCTCTTACACTCAAAGTAAAGTACATAATAATACGACAATGAATTAGAATCGTGTTAAGACCAAAGTAGTTTTATACAAGCAGGAACACTTTTTTACAGTGTAAATTTAAATTTGTGTAATATATACGTTAAATGTAGATTATTTTCGGTGATAGTATCTGTATAAAATAGTTGAATGGGAAAACTTTTCCTTAGATTAAAATATTAAACATACTATTATCTACATTCTTCTCAATTAAACATGGCATACTTCATATTTATTTATTAATTTTCAAAGGATTGTGAAGGTTCATTCATTTGTACTTCAATTCAAGAGTGCATCCATTTTCATTAATATTGTATCCAGAAATATGAATTAAGTATGACAAATTTAATTGAACTATGCGACTACAAGGTACGACGTCATTTCCAATATATGCGCTTAAGATGCAATTAAAGTCTTTTCCCATCCCTTCCTAAAATAATCCCAAGCTCTGAAATAAAATGCATCAGTTCTTTAGCTGATTGGTTCCCAAAAGCCATTTCTTTAATTACGGGTGAAATGATAAAAACAATACATGGTCTGGAGACACAAAATACAGAGCCACAGCGCGTCATTTTACTCTATTTTTAAATGATCGAAAGAGAAAACTAATTAAAACATGTCTGGAGCCACTATCGGAGCATACACTTAGCCGCATGATTCGACATTGACTAAACTTTCTTATCGCGGTCATGGGATTTTTAATTAAAGAATAGGTTTAGCAAAGATAAACCCAATGTTCTCAAGGAGGAGGCTAGAAAAGATTATAAACTGCGCATTATTAGCATGAAAAAACAAGGAATCGACTATGAAGTTTCGATACGGTTTCTAGAAGTCTCTTAGAAACTGGGTAATTTTATTCTTTTTTCTTTTACGAAATTGCTCGATAGAAAAGTAACTGAATTCTTTATAGATATCAAAGCTTCTCATCTTTTCTTTCTTTTGTTCGGTATATGAATGTGTAATGACATGGGATTTAATTTTTGATAAAGAGTTAAATTACGTTCATGAAAACGCATAGTTGACACCAATGTTTTGTAATTTTCTGCTAGACATTTTTCTGTCCACTTGATATCATCTGAGACTGGTGTACGTTGATTCAGATTAAACTGGTAAAGGGAAATTGATTGTTTATGAGGTTTTTTTAATACTATTAATGTTTATTACTGTGTATAGCAATACGTTTTTAACGTTTTAAATGGTTCAGAAGTAAAATAAAATCCATAAAGAATATTTGATTTATTTGTACTCTAATGACAAATACAATTAAGATATAATGAATTTATTTTAAATGTTTTCTGCAATGATGAATGAATGAACTTAATTGAGGTGAAAGAGTGAGAGAAATAAAATAAAAATATTTTTTGATAAGCATTTTGTTGTGTATGTATATTATTTAATTAATATAAACACTGTCGATTTATAACACTTTAGTATCCTTTTTTTAATTTACAAGGAGGCTGTAGATTCGTATTTACCATTGTAGACCTGGTACATTCCCCAGGAGCTGCTATCACTTTTTAGTGCGGCACCATATAGGTGGAATGCCAATCATTACAATGTATTTTTGAAGCCCAATTTTCTCCCCAGAGGGATGCACTTGAGCTATGAACACATTATTATCTAGATACGTAAAATTTAAGATAATAACTCGAAAATAGCGATTGTGAGTTATATGTACGTTGCCCTATAAGGGTGCAAGATGGCTATTGTCGACGAACCTTGTAATTTTGAACCATGTTCAAGTTGCGAGGATGGCACCTGAGCTGACACCTCCCTCTCCTAACTTCCACATCATACCAAGAGGAGGACTTTTGAGCTTCTACATTTTTAACGTGCATCGGCACCCTCTGTACGGCGGGTCTTCAGTGGTATTAGTCTCGAGCTCATGATGTTTAATAACGCAGAACAAACACAAGAATATGGAAGCACGTATGCATTTAGTTTTTATTTTAATCGTGCTGTCGAATTTTAATTATAGAATATCAAGATTGATTGAAAAAATTCATGAAAACAGAATGGAAATTATAATACAAATTATAATACTAAAAATCAATGATACACAATAAACATAATAGTAGAATTTCGCAAAGTGATATAATTTTTCTGTTGCATTAATATATACGAACTATTCTGCATATTATTGAGAGTTCATGTTCTACTTATATATTTAATGGTATTGATTTTTAAAACATGCTTGTTATTTGTTACAAAAATTAAATTTTCAAAGAAAGGTATGTAAGATAAAATGTATTTTCAATTGGTTTCTTGAAATAATAAAATCAAAGGAAAAATAAAGTATATTTTAAGGAATGCAATGAAATTCTGAAGAAAGTTTGACGGAATTAAATTTAATAAACTGAACTGAAAAGATTTAACGTAGTTCAGAAAAGTACATGAAGCAATTTCTTTAATTCATCCCTGTATTCAAAAAATTAATTTATTTATCAATGCTTCGTGTTAGAAATTAGATAATCTGCTAAAGCTATTTCAGCCTAATAAATGTAGCAGTTTTTATTGTAGAAAATATAGAATTAAAATATTTCCCTAAAAACAAACAAAATGCTAATTCAATGAACACCAAAAGGCTTCCCCAGGAAAAAAAAATTAGTAACGATTTTGGATATAATATTTTAAAGAATAATTTAAGAACTACGTATTACAAATCAAATTATGTGCTTTTTTATTGGAAGCAAAAATTAAATATTGAAAATTAGATACTTGTTTTGCTATGTAAATCAAAATGGCAATATTGTATTTTCTTTCTTAACTGATGTGTTGCAGTTTTGGAATTAGTGTTCATATATCAAGAAAAACAGTTGGTTTTATTTTCTTAGAGATTCATTTTAACAATGAATTGGATTAAATACGTCAATATGAATTACTCTAGATGACCTGTGTCCAAAGTATGAATAATGTAACCAGAGTTGTAACGAATTAAGATATTTATTCAAGATTTTAATTCTTGTATAACAATTTCTATTTATTGCGAATAAATGTAGATCCATTTATTTACATCTTAACAACAAAACTTTAAAATAATAATTCCGTGGAGAACAGATAATTCAGCCTGAAGAATGTAACCAATAACATTACAGGTTTTCAATCACATAAGTTTAAAAGAAATGCTCTTATTCGAAAAGCATTCTCCTAAGAACAAAGCAAGAGAGAGACCAGAAAAGAATAAGAGCTCAAGAAAGTGCAAAGATAAAAAAGAATCAAAGAAAAAAATCAGTATAAGTAAGAGATTTATTTAATAATGGTTTACTGAATGTGTGTGTACACTTTAAGACGAGAAAAATTATTTTTACGCCTGATTACACGACTTCGCGAGACTTGAACGATTTACTTTTCTGCTCTTTAGTGTTGGTAACATTCTTCTGGGCAACAGGACAGAAACTTTCGTCTGACTGGTAGTGAAAGATGAAAGAAAATAGCCCATATTGAAAAAAAATTCATCTGTTGTTCCATATAAAGAATTATTGTATAATTTTATTGTTAAACCATAAAAGCTGCAAGCAATATTTTGATCCTTCACAAAAAATATCCTCTGGTTTTAACCTAATTTAACCAAACATTGCCAGCTTTTAGTGAAAAAGAAAATATCGCTAAGAAGATAACTAATTTTAGTGTTTTAAAAATAGAAATGTAAGTGTGCAGATTTATTTGTGGATTTGCAAGAGGAGACATATATTGTTTCTTCTCATCAATTCCATTTTTTTAGCCAAGTTTCAATAATTTAGGGAGAAACTTTAGCTGGGAAACCCAGGGTCATTCTAAGAAAAATAAATTGGAATAAAATATGTATATTACTACTAAATTTCTTAAAAAGTTAAATAAAAATTAAAAAATTCGGACAGTGAGTTTTTAAATCACGTAAAATAAATGTTATGCATATTTTATAAATATCTCTTTAGAATTATATATAATAATATATTATTAAAGATTGTATTCCGCAAATATTTGATTCTCCATGCCAAATTAATCGTAAATACGTATTTAGTCCTTTTTTAAAACTATGCATGTTTAGATGCTTTCCGATGCTTAAATTAACACTTTCCAGTACGTATTTTTCATCTTGAAAAATAACGTTTTTACGTTTACGTTATCACTTGTGTAATATAAAATTGTTTTGGTTTTATTACTCAATTTGTAGAACTGTTTTGAAGCCTATAAAAGATAATTGGCTTGATGAAGGAAATAAAATTGCATCAACCGGAGAATAGAAAAATAGCAATGTGAAGAATCATTATTAGTACTTGATGTATGGGATTCAATATATAAAAATGTTATTTTTCACTTTTTCTTGAGCATCTTTTTCATGTTTAAATTTTGGTATGATAATTATATACGGACCTTGAACTTGTAGCAATTACAATTTTTGGTTCATGAGGAATATACAAGTTCAAAAATGATTGAATTGAAACGTTTCTACTTAAAATTCTCAAATTAATGAAATAGAAAATTCTTCCAACGAAAAAATTTACCCAAATAATATTTTAATGAATTTTGCTATAAGAAAATTTAACTGGATTATAATTTTCAAATTTACTTTCACAGATTAACACAGTATGAATGTTTTCAATTCCTCCTAATGTTTTCTGTAATTTTCAAATAAAAATATTTTAAATAGGCGTTTTGCTAAGAATCTATTAAAAATTAATTTATTCTTCTTTAGTAAAAAATTATCGCGGGTTCTTATTTAAATAATGGCTTACAAACTGATTTTATTATATTAAAATATTTATGTATAATAAAATTTCTTGCAAATTAATTCCATCTAATCATCTTATTTAACCTCGTAAGAGGTCCATTATTTTGCCCAAAATGTTCCAAAAAAGCACATTTTTTATTGCATATAACTAGTACTTAACAGAAAGCGAAATGGCAGAATTATATTTTAATTTTCCATTGTAAAGTTTTCACTCTATTTTTTTATTTTATTATTGGGGATCACAAAAACCCTAGATGTTTGTTTTTTATTAGTACACTCTGTACACTATGAAGAACGTTTTACATATATCTTAAAAGAATTTATCTCATGCATACAAAAAATGCCATGTTTACACCTCTTTTCTAAATGATTGAAGGTTTTGTATGTGTGCATATATATTATGCACATATGATTTGAAACATGCAATCGGGACAGAAATAATATCGGCTTTTTTTGGATAATAATTCTTTTTTATTTTTTCTCAAGCAACGGATTGCACATTGCCTTGAAAATCAGTGTTCTTTATGGAATTTTTTCAATAATCTAAATTCCTGTCTCAATAAAAATAGCCACCTTCATCACAAGGAAAATCCTAGATGAGAATTATTTCAGTAACATGATCAAACTTCATTTCTTGAAACACTAGTACTACTAATCTCACTGTAAGAATTAAAAATATGTGCAAATCTAAGAAAAAAGGATAAATTATTTGTGTCCGTAGAGCGTAATGCACAAACCGGTTGTGACCAACTTTCGTTAGCCCGTACGTTGTATGGGCAAACCAGTTAAGGGTTTAAAATCATATAATACACACAACATTAATTTTTTTGCCATTCACTCATTTTAACATCAAGAATTAGTTACATATAAGATTCAACATTTCAAGAGACTACTTTACCGTTTCCTAGTAAAATTCTATTAATCCGCAACAAAAAACTGTCGTTCAGTTTACGAACCCAAACAGATTTCCTTAGGAATGTTTCATCAGCATATACCTTTTCATTAAGAAGAAAATAAACATGACAACATTGATCTGGATTAAATTTCAAAATGTCATATTATTAAAATCACTAATATCTCAAACTCCTCATAAAAAGAAAATATCGAATAATGTTAAGCCAAGCATTTCTTTTCGAGTGTTAATTCTCTGTTATAGATTCCTCAAACAGTTTTGGTTTGACTTTGTAATTGCAAAATAAAATGAACTTGCTTATACAAATGATGACTATTTGATAGAAAATACTTCTTGCTTTAAAGACTGATACAAGGCATATCCAGAATGTGGAAGATTTCTTAATGACGCATTTCTTGTAAAAAAAATCTATAATCGTAGTAACTTCATAATATTTTGGGCTGCTAGTTCTATGATTTTATTCCGAATAAAAATATTCAGACGCGTGTTAGCATTAGTCACTAAATTAAAAAGTGTCATTGAGAATTTTAGTTACTTTGGATTCAACTGTTAGTTGAGTTTTAAGTGCAAACATGTTATTTTTAGTATATTGTAGTATTAAAAATATGAACAAAATGCTAAATCATCACATGGAAAATTATAATTCAATATTGTAACATAATATACATTAGACGTGCAAGGTTATTTAAATTGATTTTCCATTCTTGAAGTTTATTGATACACACCATATTTTAATCCAATAATAAAGCAATATATATAAGTGTTCAGATAACTTTCATTATTTTATAATAAAATAAAAAAGAAGGAAGTAATAAATCTTTTTATTTAGGTCATATAGTTCAGTTATATTACATCAAATATCTTTGACGGTTCATGAAAATTTCAAAAATTTTCTTTTTAAGTTTTCTTTTTATAACCGAGGCTCTCATGTATATATAAAAGAGCTTATATAAGGATACAGGACATTTATTGCTAAGATATAATAAAAGCAAGAAGGAGGAACAGGATCTTAAAAAAGAGCTAGCAATTTTTGTTTTTTTGGTCTGTAGTATATTTTAAAAAAGTTAACTCAAAAGAAGATTTTTTAGCATTAAATATATTTTTTAAGAATTGTTTCTCATGTAATGACATCCCATAAATTATTAAACAATAATTTTTCATTTTTTTATTTTTTGCAATTTGTTTTCATGTACAGAATTGTTTTTATGGAAAAACAATTATTCTTGTGTATCATAGCAATATATAAATATATATGGCTAGTTAAGTTATAAAATAATTATAATATAATTATTTTATAACTTGCTATTTTTCTTTTCAAATACCTTTCTTAATTTATTATCGATGTTTAAGTTTGGAGGTATCCCAAACTGTGTGGATGGCATTGATTTCACTTCTCTCATTAGTAGGACCAAGAAATAATCTTGAAATTATAAGTTGATCTAAGAACATGGTTGTTCTTTACACCAGTTCAATTACTTTTTCACTATCCTTGAGGACAAATTTTCATCTTGATTTTTTCATCCTAAGCTCTTGTATTAGGCGCTTTATACTTAAAATGAAATGGTAAAGCACAATTTAAGAGGATTAAATATCTTTCGAGTAGTTTGTAAAAATGAATCTTTTAGTATTTTCGTCAGACTAAATGAATTCCGGCAAACTTTTAGTATCCAATGTTAGACAATCATCTACGGTTTGCCAAGTCATACCAAACACTTTTGTCTTGTTTGTTCTCTAGTTGATGGACGTGTCAACTGTACATGAATTGAAGCCATCTGCTGCTCATTGAACCCTTAAGGTGGTATCGTTGCTAATCCATTTTCTGATTTCCTTCTTGATGCTCTTAGCATAACAAGACACAGAAAGTGCTTCTTCTCGAGTGTTTTCACCTTTTATCCAATCATCAACTCGTATGAAATATTCTAAATGTTTTCTTTTTCACTTATGTGAAGTCTGTTATACTTTTCAATGGTATGTTTTAACTGTTTTAACTGGCTTTAGATTAGAATACATGTATAAAGTTGTTTTAAGAATATTATTACAGTAAAAATTATTTAAATGCAATATTTTGGCAAAAAAAGAACATGGAATTACCTATTTTTCAAAACATTTTCCTTTTATGAAAAAAATGCTTCTATAATAATAATATATTGCCTATATATAGCTCAGACCTTTGTGCAGAGCCTGAACTAGGATTTTTTAAATATATATACAAGAATTGGATTTATCCATTTTTTAATATATCAGAGTGGAAATAATTTTCTTTAATTTCCCATCTAATTCTGTTTTATCAACGTCATTGGATAACTTCTCATTGTAAGTATGTTTTCTTGTAAAAGCCTTGTTCAGTTTTTCTTCAGTGTACATTTCGATTTAGCTCATGATCACAGTTCGATTGAAACATAAAATGTATGGAAGCACAACACACACAGAGATAGATAACTACGGCCAATTTTTTGTGTGACTATATTTTAATATAAACTTAACGTAAAGTAGTTATAATTTAAAGTAGTTGTGAATTTCGGAGTTATCAGTTATTTTCCAAGTCAATTACAGCTAACGATCAGTCCGCTTCTGCTGAGTGTTACAAATGACCACTAGAGGGCGCATGCAAACACAAACAACAATGTGGCATTTTTCTGTGTTTATTTTTAACCAACAATAAATATATACATTTCCACCACAACAATAATCGAGAATAATAACGTTAAATAATATAATTTGATAACAGACTAAAAATGAAACAATTGACATGTTTCTCTTGCTCATTTTAAAGTTTTCTATTGATAATTGTGCGTCTTTGTGAGTTTTGAGAGAACTTTCTGTGGATTTTTATTGCTATTTTTACCTTTGTGGTTATTATTTATACCATGCTGGTTCTTTGGATTTTGGAGACAAGTCTGCACTTGTTTTTCACGTTTATTGCAGATCATATTCAAAACCATCTTGATCTTGTTTCTTTCTTTGAAATATTTCGCTGTGTTTTGGTGATAAATTTAATGAAGAACTTGATTGAGATTCTTTTTGGAAAGCAAGATTTTGAGCCAAGAAAGCAAAATGATTGTAAAACGGGCTGAAGAGAAACGCGAGATCACTGGAGTCCCAACAGTGCATTCACTAATGATTTACAAGATGTGCGAGGGACTCGATCTTCAGTGAAGCTGGCTGTTGCACAACACAACAAAATGTGGGTGGCAAAAAAGATGCCTCAGGATAGAAAGAAACGCCCAGTTCTCCAAAAGTGCATTCCAGAACGATTTTAATGTTCTGTGAAGCACTGAATATTGATGCAGAAGTTTCGTATTCAACCGAAAAAGAATATGTGACAAATAATCAGTTAAAACGTTTGAAAAATGTTCCGATAGTTCATTCCACCATGGTGCTTAAGATGTGCCATGCATTGGGCCTGAGTGCTAAACTAAATGCAGAACTGTAGTTTTGCGCCCTTTCAGAATCTTAGAAGGAAATGGAATTAAAAGATATAATTAAAACCATCTTACACCTTATGTTTTTGAAACTATTCCAATTCTTGAACCTAAAACATCGACTGACTCGATTACAAATTTGAAATAAGATGGATAACATATGTTTGTCAGTGCGAACCCAAGATATTTTCATCAATAATGATTGCAAGCTCCACCATATAAAAATTGGGGAAATTCTCTTATACCATTTTTATAAGACCTCCTGAAAAATTTCGGAAACTTGGATATCTGACGAAACCATATCTTTTAACAAATACATGGATTTTAAAAGACAATTTTTCTCTTCTTATGGATAAATATTTAACTATTGCTATAAATTATTCTTTTTACTGGATGATGGTTTCCTAAAAAGTGCATTATATATATTATCTGAAATTCCGATGCCATTGATTGCTATTTGTGACAGAAGATAAATTACAAGCGTCATGAATAGCTAGCCGACAGAAGAATGAAAGTAACTTTTTAATGGTACATTTAGAGCTATCATATATAAATTTATTTCTATATTGAATATTAATTCTTTTTATCAAATATCTTACTGCAATAAATTTATATATTATATATTTGGATATTCAAAACTAATATAAATTTATTTGAATTTTTCATGAATAAATATCAAAATTTTTATTCCTAATTGTCTCTGATTTTTTTTAGTTTGTTGTTTGTATTTAATAACGATTGCTATTTTATTTGAATAAGCCAATTTGTATTTTTATAACTAATAAAATGATTACAGGGATTATAAGAAGACAAATAAATTCAAAATTTTAGAGTTTGCAGATTAATTGGCATTTCACCTATTATAATACAGTAACTCATTTATTACATTTCTATTCTATTTAAAGAATGTTTCAACAAAAACAACACAAAACTGAATTTTAAGTAAATTTTGATATAAAATTGAAATACTTGATTGAAATAAAAAAAAATAATAATCGTAAAAAATGCCTTTCACAATGCATAACAAATTTTTAAACAAATGAAATTTGCGAGGAAATTTAACGATACTTTTCCGTTTCCAGGGTCCGATGCCGATGATTAAAGTTTTTTTGCCAAATCAAACATTCAAACAAAATAATTAAAAAATTTTTGTTTTAAGTTTGTTTTTGCACAGGCGCCGCAATAACTCAAAATCGTCAATTGTGAGGTAAAATTTAGGGTACTAAGGTTTAAGTCTAAAGCCCCAAAACATGCCCAGTTCTGATCTCATGATTTTTTGGATTATTCCAAGTAAAATATAGCGTTGTATCTTTAACAGATTTTATAATAAGTATTAAATTATAATAATAGAAAATAATCGTATAACTTAAAAGTTCTGACATTTTCAATCAATCCTCTATACATTCGTTATACAGCCCTCTAACTTATTCCAAATAAGATAGAGATCATCTGTATCATTGTCATGTTTCCGAAATTGGTATTGAATAATAGAAAATAAGCATAATTTAAAAACTGTGATATTGCCGATCAATTCTTTTTATGACAGATATGAGACAAGAGAATTGTATGCTTGTTTTTAGAATTAACACCAGAATGCCCATCGGTGTCGACTGGACATCGTACCCCTTTCAGTTTGCTCTTTCCGCATTTTTTCCGGAAATTCGAAACTTTTTGGTGATTTTTAATAATTTTCCATGGTAATTACACAGAAAATGTTTGGGGGTTCCAAGTTAGTTAGGAGAAATTTTACAACTAAATATACCTAGAACTTCCGCTGGTGTCGTTTCGACAGCAAGGAAATTTATCATTATAAATAGCTGTCGTTCAGCAAAAGATAGTTCACTACGTAGATACCATTAATATAACAAACTTCCTGAAGTAATATTGCACATTTGTTTAACCTTGAATGCAGTGTTATTTGGTTTACGGTGGAAATGAGTTGTCAATACTAAAATCGTTCTATCGAAGAGTTTCGTTACATACCATTTGCTTATCTGCTCATAAAAAGAAGTTAATTCGATTTTTGATCTTTGTGCACAGTAGACACTCTGAAACAATGGCTCGTAGAAAAGAACTAAGCCCTGATGAAATTGCTAATTTGTTGCAGGTATCTGAGAAGGTATAGGATAGTCGTTATCTGTCTTGCTATAATTTAGATTCCGAAGAAGACGAAAGATTGAGTGAAAGTGGCTGCGAAGAATTTGAAGAAAGTACAGATGTAATTGATAACATTCCAGTAAATCCCGATATATATGTCGCTAGCGATGGCGCAGAATGGATAACGCACAATAGTAATATTTCTGACAGATCTGCAGCTCGAAATGTTCTGCGACAAAGCATTGGTCCAACAACCATCACTAAACATTACGTCGACGTCTGTTTTTTATGATATAAAGGGTCTTAATATGTGAAAATTACATAAAATAATATTATAAAGTCTTAAAACTAAGTCCTAATGAACATTAGACTTGCAACTATTTAGTTATTACAATTATTTTACATACTGTTTTATATCGCAGTGTCGAAACGACATTAGTAGACGTTTGAGGGTAATCGAAATCCCGGACGTTAATCTCCTTGCCTTTAACAGCTTCTTGAAGCTTATAATGTCTATTGTCATCCTATATCATTTGCGTCCTTAATAGTGAAGAAGATGCCACAAATTTCGCCTTTTATTTTTCCCCAGTGTTTATTTTCTTTTAAGTCCTTTTCGTTATCTTTGAAATGCAAGTAACAAATTATTTAGAGGCATATATTCATTC
Organism: Trichonephila clavata; assembly: GCA_019973975.1. Lineage (NCBI taxonomy): Eukaryota > Metazoa > Arthropoda > Arachnida > Araneae > Nephilidae > Trichonephila > Trichonephila clavata. The sequence goes on along the minus strand of BMAO01001606.1, from coordinate 34,790 downwards.
AAAATTGTTTATTAAAAAAGAAAATGATTTCTGACTATCTAACATGAAGTTCCTTTAAGATAGAGATGAGTGAGTCCAAAATTTTTGGAAAAGTATTTTCTTAAAACATTTGCGCAATAAAGTTATTTTACATCAAGATAAGGTTAAATTTTCCGAATTTTATGATGTCATAAAAAAGAAATTTCATTATAATTTAAGTAAAAAAATGTTTAACTGTAAGGTAGTGAAGTTTGATGACGAAATTCAATTTTCGGAAAATATTTTAAGTAACATATTTCAATAGAAATATTATAAATTCTACAAACATTCAAAAACCTTTATCATTATTATTATTATTTTATTTAATTTGCCTCAAAAATTCATCAAAATTTTTTAACAAGTCGTTTTTGAAATGGAATTAAGCTAAATAATTTGCATCCAAATATATATAACTATTATTATATAAGACAAAATAATGATGTAGAAATGACTGATAATATGTAGCAGTTTATTTTCCGTCTATTAGAAATTTTGTTGTAATATTATGAACCAAAATGTTATCATAATGGAATCTTATTTAATAATTCTTCTGGTTGGTTTATTTTACTCAGATCACGTTTTTATAAAATATTTTGTTTTGTATCATGCATGTCATTATACGACGGTTTTAAATTTTAGCAGAATAAATTTCGTCTTCCCTTAACTTTCAGGTCGCTAGTCACCATTTATTTTTTAGGGAAATATATCTTCTCAGAATATTGAAATGGTTTTATTTACTGATGGACATGTAGAGATTTTTATTTAGAATTTTTAAGAGAATTTCCACGCTCTGGGACATATATATATATTTCATTCAGATACGAATACATTATACTCTAAATGTTTAGTTATTAATTGATACATATTGCCAGTATTTAGACCAGTATTTAAGACATAACTGCGAAGTTTCAAGTCAGTAGATCCAATAATTCCGTAGATATCTGGAAGGAGTTTGAATTGATTCTCTCCTATGTATATAAATATTACAAAATGTTCATTATATTACATTACACAAAATGTCCATAATATAAAATTCTTTCACTAGAAATTTTTGTTCAGATTATTATATTGCATCTGTTAGATATTCACATGAATTTTAAGGGTTTGTTGTAAATTTTTGCGTTTCTTGTATTGATAATTTTGCCACAATTTTACTGTTCAGACAAAACAATAATTCACATATCAGAAAATACTTCAAAAGTTCGTCGAGATAGGTTTCTTCATAATACATGTATTCCGATAAATTCATGATAAAACAATTTATCTGAAAAAATTCTTTGCATTAATGTAAAAAATAAAAGAATAATTTTGAATTCTTGAAAATGTGATAAAATAATAATACACTTAACTATTTGAAAATTCATATTAGAATCTTAAAATTTATACAAGCTACACAGCTTAATTTATGAAAAAATACACGTAATAAAATTGTATAGTTAAAATATTTCTAAAAAACTTTAGTTGGACCTTATTCATATCTTTATTTAACAACAAATGCATGTGCTTTCTAAAGACTCCAATGTCCCTGCAATTAGCAAAAACATTTTTGTCAATCTTCTTCTTTCCCCATTTGGGCATTTATTTTAAGATCTTTAACATTCAGAATTTTTCAAAAAAATTTACAATTATGCAATGAAAAGGTACAGTTTATTTTGTCAAAATCAATTACTTTGTTTATTTCATGAAATTCCTGGTATTTTACCGAAGAGACTTTTAATTTCAATTCAAAAGATACAACTTCTTGGTTTTTTAAAAAAATTAGATCCAAGTATGGTCTGAGTACACATATCGGTCAAAAGGATCTAATTTAAATTTCTATTAATTAATTTAGAGAAATCAATATAATCATAAGAACATATAGAAATTAATATATTCATATATGTACACGAATTTTATTTTTTTAAGTTTTAATCACGTCGAATAACTTAAATTTAACGTTTTTCAATAAACAAATTTAATATACAAATTTTTGACAGAAATATTGGAATTATAGTTCAAAAAATTCCTATCCGTATCAAAGAAGCAAGAAAGAAAAAGCTACAATTTATATCTAATACATATTCGAAGAAATTTTAAACACTTGAATTGATTTTGAAAATATGAGAAATAGACGTGAAAAAACTATTTTTCTTAGAGTTTTTATAGATTATTTGAAATATAAGGACTCATAAAAAATGAGGTTTTTCTTATATTTCGATTCATTTAAATCGCACGGTAAAAATAGTTCATGCAGAAACAGAACTAGGTACATACAAACTTAGACATTTAATTTGAAAATGTATACAGCCACATTCTGAGTATTTACAATGTTATGATATTTGTCTACTTCAGGTAAAACAGCCGTTATGCCTTTTCTCAGAATACTGTTTTTCTTGAAGAATACGTATACAGATATTTCTTTGAAAATGCAACATATAAAAGGAATAAATATAGATTATTTCGTGCAAGAAGCAGAGGTAACTTCAAAAAATAAGGAAACCATAAAAACTGCGGACAAAAAGTAAATTCTACTACTGATGTTGCATATGACATATTCAGAATACTCTTAAGAATCAAAGCATGATTTTTTTCTGATTGCATTGAGTGGACATTTTCTTCTACTTCTTTCCAAGGTTTCTATTTTCAAATCTCAGAAGTAAAGAAATGCCACAGAATAAATGGAAAAAATATTTCTTATTTGTCATCTCAAATGTATTCTGGACGAAATATGTTTTCATAATCTTAAGTTATATCTAAACGCAAATAATTTAATGTTTTATACCGCAGATTGCAAAAAAAAGTATAGAAAATAAACTATTTTGTTTCTTTATGACTTCGCTTTGAATACAACAAATAATTGATAAAGTGATTCTGAAACTACTTGCATATATATTTGTTATTAATAGGCTTTCATTTTCCAAGATTTGGGTATTAGATTACTAAATCTGGTAGAAACTGATTTATTGTATTTTGATTTTAACCGTAATCAAAGTTTTTTTAAATGCTTTTATCGAAACCATAGCCTTTCTATTAATAACGGATTCAGCACATCTATCCATGAGATTTGGAAGCTGGTAGTTGTCTACGGGTATACGGGTTGCAGAGCGACCCACAATCCCGTATCAGGGTTAAGGTGGATATGTTGAACGGCGAATGTGGAATTTTACTTGCTGGAAAATGCTATATGACGATTGAAGGAGCTTCGGAGGGTCAGAAGGAGGGGCTCTGATGCTAGGATCTTGGCGAACATGGTTTCTGCAGGTTTGTCCATTACATTCAATAGGATTCTACTATAGACATATGTATGTAACTGTACATAAGTATATATCTTTTGTGTATTATTAAAACATTAAAATATTTGGGTTAAAAAGTCTGTTATCGTAATATGGTTCAAAGGCTATACATTTTTAAAGTTATAATACATTAGTTTTAAATAGATGATTTTCAAATATATTAATGTTCTCTCTAATAATGTGTTTAAAGTTTTCTAAATAACTTAAAAAATATTTCTTGAATAATGTATTTCTTCGAATATATTTGCATTTTAAAACATATGAGCAGAAAAAGATAAATAAATATGAGATAATCCTCCAAGTAAATTATGAAACCCATTAAGAATCGTGATATTTTTTTTAAGATTACCTTTTGAAAAACGTAAAGTATTGCTTTATCTAAGTACAGATTTGCAGTTTCAATAAATAAGAGCTCAAAGAAAAGAAGGATTATAATATAACATAAAAAAAAATAATACAAGAATTGAAAGTCAGAAATACAATGCCGAAACAAAATTCTGCTTTCTTTGCTTCTCAGATTACTGATTAGTTACATTATCTTTTGTTTAATGGAAAAAAATAGCATTCTTTACTCCATTATGACAAACAAAAAGAAAAAAAAATAGAATAACTTTAAGCTTTTAATAGTCTTCCGTATCAAATATTAGAATAAAACATGTGGTTTTATTTTAATCTCTTTAAAAAAAAACCTAGGCTTATTTATAACTTCTAGTAAGTTAGGCAGATAATTGAAAGAAATGGTTTCTCTCTAAACATGAGAATAGAGGTCTGAAACATTTTTTTTTATCGATATTATCTATCTTGTAGTAGAAATAACTACTCTCAGCGTTGTCTCTAGTCCATTTTTATGAAAACCACTAGATAGTAGAGGCAACAAATCACGCATCGAGTCCTACAGTTGAAAGTAATACAGTCAAGACAGAATAAATTTAAGAAAATCTTTTCCTTGCTCTCTTAATTATATTTTATACTTTTATGTCTTATTCGGGTAGGATTCAGATCTAATACTAGAAATTACCCCTTTTTTAACTTTTTATCTTTTGTGTCTACTCTCTCTCTCTTCATATCGAAATTGGATTATGTACAAATATCGTCATAAATTGGGATGCGTTTAATACATTTTTCTATTTAAAAATGTTTTATTTGGTTAACAACATTAAATTATAAAAATGTATAGAAGTCATCTAAGTTATCTCTGTAATTTTGTATTTCACAAATAGTGTTTCGGAATAAATTTTTTAAAAACTATTTTCTATTTAAAGATGGTTTTTCATTTTTCTAGAGTTGAAATATTTTGAAGTTCCGTATCTTACATAAATTTTAAAAAATAATGAGTCACTCAAATAGACATCTTAAGAAATCCTTTTAATTGAGATATGAAATTGCGGTGAAAAAAATTCTAAAATTTAGTTACTCTAAGAAATGAGAGAGGGCGGAGGGCAAACTCAAAGGCTAGCCTGTTCCAAACAAACAAGGTTCAATTTTAGGTGGGTCATAAAAAATCAATATTCATGAAAACGTGGGTTTATTTCGAGAATCAGACATTATAATAAACATATATAAAACAACAAAAAAATTAAATGTATATGTCCTGATACTTGATATCGCTTCTCTGCAACTATCTTTCCTATTTCGGGAGAATTTTTTTAAATTTTATTATATAATATTGTGTGCCAGGATGCAAAAATGTTCTTTGAGGGCCGCATGCAGCCCGTTGTTTGCGTTTTCCGACCCCTTTTCTAAAATGAATGCAATAAACGAATTAAGAACAATTTTAATTTGAAACAGTTAATAAATTGGAGCTCTTACATAGCGCATCATATTTTTGTATAGAGTTAATCGTGGCTTCTGTAATCTGTAGTTTATTCTATTAATTATTTAAGGTAACCGAACACGTTTGGAGCACTATTTTAAAAAAAATAGTATGCTAAAACCTTATGAATGTAACTAAATACTAATATTTAACTAACAATATTTAAGAAAATATCTAAAGTTTACAAAAATAACAACTGTAAGAGAAAATTTAGCAATGCATTTGAAAAACTTCAAAGAAATTAAAGAGAAAAGCAATAAATGGTACTACTTAAGGAAATTGGATGCATTTATCTAGAAAATGTACTAAATTTGTAATGTTTTATAAAAATTTAAAAATTGTAGAGCTGATATAATAAATAATACGAATACCAAAATGTTTTATAGAAATAAATTTATAATATTTTGAGTTATCAGACTCGCCCCATGATAGATTCTAAACAATTTGAATGTCCATTTCTGACAAAGACCCACTTCCGGTTTTTCTAATTTTATAAAATTTATTGTAGCTTGGCATGCAGGTAACCTAGAAATAAAACAAATATGTTTTGTAAAGCCAGAAGATAACTTTATTCAATAAATAAATAATAAAAATTGTGTTTTGACAGAATTTGATCATTTTAACGTGTTAGGATACCTTAAAATCTCTCCTTTATTACTTTTGAAATGTTTCACCTAGCTTTAATATATTTCTGATATGAAATATTAATTTTTATAAGAAAAAAATAAACTATTTAAGATAAAAAATCTCAGAAATATTTTTCTTGAAAAAATGTGTTTAACATCAACATAAGTCAGCTCTATAAAAATCAACTGTATATGTAATTGGATTTACAATAAGTAATAGTTAAAAAGATCGCTTAGCCTCTACTACCACAGTCTATTTATTATTCATACAACATACATTACTAAAATGTTTTTAGCAATCGTTATTTTTAAATAATTGAAAGCTTTTAAAAAGCACTTTATTCATGAGCAAATTAAAATTGTTCCTAACGTTTGAAACTCTCAAATTTGATAAATTCTAATGTTTGGATATTGTTTTGCATATAAAACTTAATGCACTTTGTAATAATTTACATTAAATGATTTTTTTAAAAAATTTAATAAATTTATTTAGTTCCATACAGACCAGTCAGACATTATTATATTTCTATTTACAAAAGTACATTTTGAAAATGAAATTAACATCCTTCTATTCATAGCAAAAATATAAAACTTATCAAGTAAAAGCTATTCTGTATTAAAATTGAGTTTCATCTTTACAATATATTTTGTTGTATACCCATTACAGATAATTTTTCTCAAAGATAAGTTTACTCATATGAAAAAAAAAATGGATGGAATGTTTTTCAAAATACTTTTCAAAATAACCTTTCAATAATGTAGTAAAATGCAATTAAAAATAGAGTGTATAGAAAATAACAGTAAAAATATAAATTTTAAAGAAAAACTTTGAAACTTTTTCTTGGGTATTTATTAACCGTAATATTATTTTTTTCTATGGAATTGGGGTTTCTTACAGATGTGTGTGCAAATACTACATTCAATCCCATTTTTTTACTTAGGTTATGTCAAACATTAAAAATGTCAAATATTTTCAATTTTATCCCCAAATTAAGGTTAAAACATTTGAAAATGTGCAAAATATATATATCTTTTTAATTTTTTATTTGAGTGATCCGTCAATAATTATTTTATAGAAAGTTATTTATTTTTAAAGTTCAAGAGAATATTAGAAAAGAATTGAGTTTAAACCAATAATAAATAATTAAAGCAAAATTTATCAAAACCTAATCCCAAACAAATCACAAGATAATTTTGAAAATAATATTTTACATGGTGAAATTATTGTGACGGGCTATGTAAAATGGTTATTGATATTGATGCAGAAATAAAAACCTTAACAAGGCAATGAATTAAAAAAAAGGCTGGAAAAATGTAATTTATTTCAATTATTTTTTTTCCAGAAAAATGGAATGGATTGTTTAAAGCACAAGTAATAAATATCCTTAAGTATATTTTTTATTTATGACGATAATTGTTCATAAAAATCTTTGTGTTGTATTTTATTTCAGGAGTTTTAAAATTTTATAAAGTCTGAATTTTTATAAAAACTTTTCTCACTTCTAGGAAGCCAGAATACCAGAATTAATTTTGGGATTACTAATTAATGGGATTATTCTATTTTGCCTTTTTAGTGCACCTACAGAAAGTTTTTTCAAACCTACCAGTGAATTCAGACGATTTTTGAAGAATTAGTTCTACCTTTTAGCTTATGTAACAATACAGAATTTGTAACTTTTAACTTCACTATGAATCTCAAGTCTATTTTGTGTTTAAATTTAACTCGTCTATTAAGATTAATTTTATTTTAGCAACGTAATGCTATTGTTTATTTTTCCCCTCTGCCCTACGAAATGCAGCTTAAAATCACAATGGATAAAAATCAAACCAAATTGCTGTGTTGGTCTCAGGTAAAAGTAATGTCTCTTTTGGGATTTTTATATGGGAAAGAAACGTATAGACAAACAAAAAATTCTAAGAAATCATTTGAGAGTTTTTAATCTTAGCAAAGCAAAAAGGCCACACAAACTTGAAGAATGAAAAAGAAAAAATACTCCCACGCAAAGCTTTTCTGTGGATAGTTCTCTTAATCCTGATTCAAAGTTAACAAAATTTTATAAATTTATCACTTTTCTCTTGAGGTAAGAACAGATGATTTGCATTCAAATTCTGGGTTGGAAGCTAAGGGTGTATTTATAACTTTTTTTAATGAAGAGAATAATAACAAATAGTAAAAGGATTTCCGAAGAATTTATGGTTCCCTTGTTGGTATTGATACTTATTATATTCAAGAGAATACACAGCTGTTGAAGAAAGAATTTTAATTCCTTTCTTCAACTGTATTATTCATCTGTTTACTTTTTGGTGATTGATATTATTGATTTGATTAGCAATTTATTTAAGCGAATCTATAAAAATGAATTAAGTTTTAATAGTTTAATACACATTTTGAACAAGTTGGAAAGACGAGTGCTGAAAATTTATTCTGATTAATTGTACAAAAATATAAATAAACCGTTGAGAACAGAAAACTTTGAAAAGAAAGTTCTTACTCCTAATATTGGATTCTAGAAACATTTTTTTTCTATCGAGTGTATTTTAGATCATTGACAAATCTATGCAAATATTAATAGCTACTATTACATTACAATTTTTCGTAAAAGCATTGGATACATAATTAGTTGTTGTTGTTTCCTTCCCGGGAATGGAAGGAAGGAAAGTTGCCAGATCCTGTGAGACAGGTTGCACTTCTTTACGATAGATAGCGACACCACCTATCTCCACCTCCACAATTTAGGCATAGAATTGGAGGGGAGGGAAATATTCTCCAGCCCCCTGCACTCGTGGTTTCTGCTGCAACCGCCCACAAGACTTTCGGACCAACAGATTTAACAAGCACGTACTCCGTGTGTACTCGGTGGTATCAGGCATAGAACCCAGGCCCTCCGGTCTGGAGTCCGATGCTCTAACCACTAGGCTACCGACGGCCCATACATGTTACGTAAATTGCTAAAATAATAAGATGTCTACTTTTCTGTTTCAAACTGCAGTTTGACTATCAATTTCTATAATCAATCAATTTCATTATTCAGTGTCAGGAATTCAAATTATGTGCTTACAAGTTAATTATTTTTTATGCTTGCATTACATAATTTAAAAAAGAAAAATACTTGAGCTTAGAGCCAATTCTTACACCTTTTTTAAGTAGATGTGCAGTATTTTTTAAAAATAAATTTTGGTAGAAGAAATGGGTGTGAAAAAAAAGGAATGGATATTTATATATATATACTCATATACCCATTCTGTTACAACAAACTTTTAAATATAAATAAACTATTTAAAATTTATCATTTAAAAAATTTAAAATTATGTTAATCACATTAAAATTATTTTTCTCAACTATTTATATATATATATATATATATATATATATATATATATATATATATGTCATACATACACATCATTTAGCGCGCGTTTTCTGACTAAGTTGCTTTGACTTCATTACATCCTTATGGTTAATATTTTTTCATGTAAGTTTTTGTCCTAGTTTTTCCTATAGAATTTTTTTTAATATTCTTTTCTATAAGAGAAACCTTATTGTTCTTTCATTCCTAATTCCTATTGATACTTTCATTTTATATTACTGTCTGGTATTTCATCCCCGTTTGATAGAAATAAGCCTAAATTCAACGTGGCTCTGTTGTTTCTATTATGTCGAAAATTTCTGCTACTTGGGGAATGTGGTACCATAAAGCAGCTGAACTCTAATTCGCTGGCCTAATTCAGCGACAGCTTTAGAAATCATAATAGGTCTCCATTTTAGTCCATAGACTCTTTTTTGTATCTTCAATTTTTATGTTTATTGGAATCCAATTTCTTTCATTTTTGGCATTGTTTGTAATACAACTTTCTCACTTATTATTTTATTATACTCTCTCTCTCTCTATATATATATATAGCCGCCCGTTACCCACCCACTTCTCTTTGTTTTTCATGAAATGTATATTGTTTTTTTTTAGTTATTGATATCTAAGCTCTAGTATTAATCTGTCGATTACCTTAAAAACATTCTCATATCCCTCGCTGCTTGATTTGAAATGAACAGGATATGCATTTCTCGAAAACAGAAGTATATTTATCTTTTGCGCCTACGTAACCTTTCTCTTGAAGTCGATTTCCATAAAACCCGTTCTTGGTGGATTAATACCAAACAAAAGGAGCCTGCTTATCAATTTGAAAGTTCAAAGCGCCATTTTTTCTCTATAATGGGTCCCTTGTATGACTTCTTGTTCTTGGGCATCATTACTCAACAAAAGACATATGTTCGCAAAATTTCAAGTCCGTAGGTCTCTTAGTCCAAAAAAGGGGATTTTTTTTTTGTATCTTTAACACTTTTTAGCAACTTGTAATTCCTGAAGGTGATTTCCTCTCTTTACCAGGTCTCTATTTAAAAAAAAGAGACATGTTTGCCAAATTTCAAGTTCAAAGCGGACATTTTTGTCTGCAATGACTCCGCACCCTTCCTTGGGGACAGACTTCCTCAAAATCCGTTTCAACGAATATCAACTCAACAAAAGTAATATTCCTTCCCAACTTCAAGTCTATAGTTGTAATAGTTCCGGAGATCTATGATGAGTGATTGAGTTGATTTTTTTTCTATAAATGATGCAATATTAAAAGAAGATAAGATGTATTTTATAAGAAAGACATTGTGTTTGAGGCGAACTGGTCCGCACTAGTTTCTGGCAGAATGACACTTTCGATACCATTCACCACAGTACTTACGGTTACGTAAGTTAAAAATAATTTAAACACACAATATTTCCATACTTAATTTGTGCAACCTTCGAATATGTATCTTTATGGTTTATAATACCTAAAATATTTTTGTGAAAAAAATCCATCTGGTCTTAAGCATCGTAATACAATAAATTTTTCGAGAACATATTTTTTTAAAAAAATCAGCTGTTTTTAATAAGTTACTTATTAAAACATAGATTATTTTACAAAATTACAATTTTTTAAAATATTCAAAACTTATATATGTGGAAAAGATGTTCTAAGGTGAAAGGGAAAGTAAAATTTTTTAAAAAAATGTAATTTTTGTGTTAAGTAATGCCGTAAGGGGAATGAAGTATAAGTAGTTGAGCTTTTTCACGGTGAAAAGTCCAAGTAAATTTTGTTAAAGTTAAACAAGCCTTTTAATACTTTTTAACATTTATTGTGATGAAAGAACACATTTTAAATAGTTACAAGTGGGAAAAGAAACATCCGAATCATATAACAGTTTCCTTTAGTATTAAAATTTTTAAAAACTGCCTGTCGAAATTACAATACACGATAAAGCGGAAGACGGGAAAAAGCTTGGATCAGACAGATTCGATGGTGCAAGGAGAAAGAGGGCAGGAGTATAAATTGCTGAATTGTACATTGTTATGCTAACAACTCAGTACTCATTGATCTGTAATTATCAATGCTATATAAACTGCATATATATTTTATTTAATTTATAATGTACAAAAACAATTATTTTGAGTTTGAAACCATTTAATTAAACCTTTTCTAAAAGATTTTTTGAAAAAGCAACCTTTTTTGTAGCGAATTTGAATTTTGAAATTATTTTTTTTCTCCTAATCTCCATACTATAGTACAACTTTACAGTATAGGTAGGTTCAAATTCATATTTTTTTCTCCATTTAACAATGGCGTCCCTAATTCCGGAGAATTTTTAACCTTGTTATCTTTAACAAAAATTTCAATTAGTATTATAAAGATAATTTTGGAAACATAAATATTAGATTATGCCAACTTTCAACAAATGCAAGATTTTTAATGACAATTGTTTTCTTCTTAGAGATGAATATTTCGTTATTTCTATGAACGATTTTTTAAAATTGAATAAGGTGTTTTTCTGAATGTGCATTGTAACTGTTACATAAAAATCTTACATTCATGATTGCAATAATTGCATAACACAAAATATAAGGTCCATGAACAACTAAACAGACAGAAAAATGTAAAAGGAATCTATGAATGAATGTTAAATGATAATGAGAAAAATTTACTAGCACATACAACAGTGAAACAAACAAATATTTTTCCTACTTTGAATATTGCTCATTTTCATCAAATGTGTTTTAATGTATTAAATTGAATAAATATACATTTAAATATTCAACATTGTAAAAATTAATTCAAATTTTTTAAAAACTTTCTTGAATAAATGCAAAATTTTGATTCAGAATTGTCTCTTATTTTTGAGTTTGTTTAAATTTAATATACTTTGTGGGAATAAGACAATTATAAATTTAGAAATGTAAGCTGTTAATATGGAAAATAAAATGATGAAGGAATTCAACTGAATTTTTTTCTTAAGTTTGAAGGTTAATTGAAACTTTACCGATTATAATAATATAATTGGTTTCTTACATTTCTACTCTATTTAAAGAACTCGTTCAGAAGAACACAAAACTGAAATTTAAGTATAATCTGGTATAAAATTTAAATACCGAATCGAAATAAAAATATCCCTTGCGATGCAAAAACTTTCAAAAAATAAAATCTGTAAAGAAATGTAACTTTGCAAGAAAATATCATTAAATTCTGAAATAAACAGTCAAATTATTTTTATTATTTTATTCTTTTAAACATTTTAACTGAAACCGATCTCCATATTACAATATTGAATATACCGTAGCTTAAAGCAGAAGAACAATAGAAAAAACAATGATAAAAACTTAAATTTTAAATGAAGTCATTGAGAATATTTTCTAGTATTATCTGCAGATCTGTAGTTTTTTTAGCGATGTATATATAAATAGTACTTTCAAAGCCCATTCAAGATAAAAGTAATTCTTCTTGCATGCATTGTTATAGATGAAAACTCTTAATGATAAAAGTCAGTGTTTTGTATTTTATTTCAAGTTTGATGTCATATGAAGTCCAAATTTTTGAAATTTTCAATCCTAGGAATCAACAAAAATAACATTTTTTGAGATTACTAAAAAATTTACACTGTGTTCTTCTTTATATATTCCATTTTAACTTTTTCATGTACATTTGATGAATTTTGTCAAAATTCTAGAGAATATATATGATTTTGAGGGAATTGATTTTACCTTTAACATTTGAGCTTATAACAATAAAGACATTTCAACTTTTATCTTATATTTATTAAAATCCTCATGCTTATTATGTGTTCAAAATTCAAATCTGTAAGGTTGTTTTATTTTAGCAACAGAAGGATTTTATTTGTTTCCCTGGCCCTACGAAGAGAAATGTAACTGAAAATCACAGTAGGTAAAAACTATTTTAAATCGCTGTGTTGATCTCAGGGATGAGTAATGTCTCTTTTGAGATTCATATGGAAAAGAAACAAATTGAAAAAAAATTCTAAGAAAGCATTTGGGAGAATTTTTAATCGTTATAAAACAGAAAGGATATAGAGAAGAAGAATAAAAATAGAGAAACTTCCCTGCAAAGCTTTTCTATTGTTATCGCTCTCAATCTTGATTCAAAGTTAAAAAAAATTCTAAATTTATTTCTTTTCTTTTGAGGTAAAAACAGACAATTTACATTAAAATACTAGGTTAGAAGCTCATGGGTGTCTTTACAACTTTTTTTTAATGAAAGGAATAATAACAAATAGTAAGAGGAATTCCGAAGAATTTATGATCCCCCTTTGATGTTATTGATACTTATTAGATTCAAGAGAATACACAGCTGTGTTGAAGAAAGAATTTTAATTTCTTTCTTCAAGTGTATAAATTGTCTGATTCTTTTGTTTTTTGTCGTTGATTTTTTCAAATTTATTTATTGACTTTAATTCGATTTAATTAAGAAATATTACATTCAAGTAATATTAGCATTTTTCTTGATTTTGATTGGTAATTAATTGAAAAAATATACATAAACGAATTTAGGTTGCTAAGATTGATACATTTCAAATAATTCAGAGTGTTGCATAGTAAAAAAATTAATCTTGATTAATTGCACAAAATAAGCATTGAAGGTATCATAAAGAATAGGCTAGACTATCTCTTCTAACTTTCGAAATATTTTGATCTTGAAATGATTGACAAAAAATTTAACTTTATCGAAAGAAGTCCAGTGGCTGAGTAGTAGTGTATCGCGCTTCCGTACAACAGGTCCGGGGTTCAAATCCCGAGTCGACTCAGCCTTTCATCCCTTCAGTGGGTCGATAAATGTGTACTAAGCTTTTTTTGGGAACTGAACACTGGGGGTTTCACGTCAGAGTGACAACTAGACCTAAACATCTGCACATGCACCCCTGCGCCTAAGGTTACGAAAATTGAAGTAAGTTTAAACTGTATTTATTAGAAACTCTTTCAAGATATAAATCCTGTCTATTGTGTTTCAAAATTTGAAAAAGTTGCTGACAAATGAAATATTGTTTTTATTACTGTTTCATTCACACACACACAGTTACTCTTTAGACCATTTTGCCTTTAACCATCAATGGCGAACAGGGTGATCTTTTGTATATAAATACGTGTTGTAAGAGAACAATTCTTACTTATATATATTGACATGACTTAAACTGTGCGAAATTTGATAATAAAATTATTTGAAGAAGTTCAGGAATCTTCCAGGAAGTTAAAAATCTTCCGGATTTTCTTTTACATTTCGAAATTTTGTGCAAATATGACAAAATAAAATACGGATTGTTTATAGGCACTCTGATTAAAAAATAGTAAAAAATAATATAATAGTTTGATTAAGCATTAAGAATAGAGAGACAGAGAGTGCATTTATGACTTCTACAAAATTCCTATTCGCTGGAATTGATTCATTTTTTTTTTTTCTGACATACGGCATTATCATATTACACCCCAGGTCCTCACTCACCCACTCACGAATTGAATTGAAACAAAATAATTTTTTCCTCCTTTTCCAAAATCAATGAAGGAGTTTGAAAAAATAGTTATTGTACTGTTTATTGGTGTGTGTGTAAGCATAAATTCTTCTTATGATCTTATGGCGTAGTGGTTAATTTTTGATTACATATTTATTCTTCAGATCTCCAAAAATAAATTAGCTATTTTAATTAATAATATAGTATGTTCAATGTTATACGTAAGGGCCATTTGCATGAAAATTTGGTAAATAAATTTAGAGAAGATTTGTTGTATTCACATTTGCTCATTATTTATATAGAAATATAATCGCTAAGAACAATGGTTACTATAAAACATAAATTTATGTGTTTGAGTGAAAAAATAATTATAATCCAGCCAAAAATTTTTTCTCTGGGTAGAAATATTTTTTCATAAATATTGTTACGTGTAACTAGAAAAGTAAATTTTTGTCCTTAAAAATTTGTTAAAATTAATTTAGAAGTAATTTTAATAATTCGTGATGTATATTTAGACCTTAATAAAATGTACAGTTATTTTATCATACCAATATTTCATAACATTAAACTATACAATGTATATTTTTCACTGTACGCATTTTTTTAATATTGTAACTATGAAATTTAATATTATAAATCAAACCGGATAATTAATTTGAACTTCGATCTACGAGTTAATTTATCTTCGAGAGGTGGAATTTATTGATGTTATCATACATGAAATTCTATTTATTTCCTCCTATGAGTAATAATTTATGTTATTTGAGACATTAATAAAAAAGTGAATTTGTAATTCCCCTTTTATTTTTTGTGTTATTTTTTGAATGTAACCGATAAGAAACCAATTAAGTGCTATATATAAATACGTTAGCCCCTTAAGTGCTTTACGCGTACACCGTACGGGCTACCAAAAGCTAACCACAACCGGTTTGCCAGTTCGCTGTACGGCACTGGTATCAGGACAGAGTCTGTTTTAAGACTTACTATTACATGAGTCTTTAAACTGTGAGTGTGTATATATATGCACACACACACAAAATCCTCAACCTTTTGAAAATAAGGGATGAAAATGAAATTTTTTGTATGCACGAGAGAGAAAGAGAGAGAGAAATTCTTTTGAGATGTATGTAACATTCTTCATAGCATGCAGAGTGTACTTATAAAAAGCAAACATTTAGAGTTTTTTGTGTTCCACAATTATAAAATAAAAAATAGCGTAAAAACTTTCCGTATCTTTTATTTTGTACAATATAAGATTTTATTTATCCCTTTTTGTTTAAGGATACAGATCGTATTTTATTAAAGAGAAAGTAACTATGTACAACATTTTACCAGTTTCAAACTAAAATGAAATTCTTCCTTTCTGTTAAGCGCTATGCTTAATTATATGCAATAAGAAAAGTGCTTTTTTTTAACATTTTTGGCAAAAAAACCGACCGTTTACGGGGTTAAAACTAATTTTTTTGGACAGTTTTATTTATAATTTTTCTCTAAAATGTAAATCTTTTGCAGCTTGGATCAGAAAAATTCAAAATGAATGGGATTACAATATAAAATTAGAATTCTATTAATAGGATCAAGCAAACGTTAGAAAAAGAGGGAAAAGATCCCAGATAGTGAACCGTATCTTTTATTTTGTACAATATAAGATTTTATTTATCCCCTTTTGTTTAAGGATACAGATCGTCTTTTATTAAAGAGAAAGTAACTATGTACAACATTTTACCTGTCTCTAAAGACCGATAATCCAATAAATATTGTCGGTTTTTAATACCATTCATACTAAATCTTTCAGTTTCATAGTTAATAGAGAATTGCGACATATTTAGATACGAAACATATTAATTCATGCCTTGCGTGATACAGTTCCTTAGAAATTCTCAGTCTAATTTAGAACTCCTGTTGACAATCTGGTATTAGAAGAATGTATATCTCCAAATGCAACGAAAATTAGGTTTACAATAGTCCTACATGGTTAGATTAATTTGGTGTATTAACTTCACAAAAGACTAATGAAGAAATTTATCACCACGCACTAGCAAAATAAATGCAATTAGATTGCTTTTCAGAGATAATTATTGAATAGGATTTGGGTTCCTTTGGCTGTTCTATAAATTAAGGATCTTTATATAAACGAGCGTATTGTAATTCAAACTAAACTTAGTTTCAGAATTTACAATAAATGTAATTAAATGGTTACGCTATTAAATGTACAAGAAAGTGTCCATTGTTCCCCATATTTTTGCCACTTGTTCAAAATGCATAGATTTTTCGCAATGTTTTTGGATACATTCCGCTGAAAACGTCTCTGCTTGGCATCTTTCATATTTTAGCGGTTCTTCTAGAAGCGGTGCATTAGCAATTCGCCTCGATTTCTAATTATATTAGTCTCATATCAAGAAAAGAAACAAGAGAGATAAGATTCTCTTATAGAAATTCTTTTTTAGATATTTCATTTAATCTTACTCAAATTTCACTGTGGGAATTTTAAATTATTGAATTAAAAAATTAAATTATTGAATTAAATTATTTTAAATTATTATTGATTATTGAAACAATAAATTTCAAAAACAAGTTCCATATTACAAACCAAAAAAAGTTTTATCTTCGTTAACTCTGTATAAAACCATTATAAGGAAACTTGCCTCTTCAAATTCCTCAATTTTTAATTGTCGATGGAAAGTTATTTTCCGACCTATGATTTGTGCTGCTAGTCATAGTGCCAGTACGATAACTGATTTATGAATTTTCCAGTCTTAAAAGCAAAGACAGCCCTGTAAGTTTTTTGACCAGCTAGAAAACTATCCCAGATTGTGTAAAATTGATGACAAAAAACATATGTAGAGGTTGCTGTTTATGCTCTACAAAAGCACATGAGAAAAGAATAATGATTTTTTTCTTGTTTTCTGAAATTTCAAAAAAAATAATATGTATAAATTCTTAAAATTTTGAATTCAACATGTATTTAATTTACAACTCATTCTGTATAATTTAGTATTTACTAATATCATGTAATAAGATATGAAAAGAAATGCTAGACGTAAGATGTCCTTCCTTTGAATGGCTCAAAGTAGGCGGTGGAAAACATACTCTCCATCAAAAAAAGAAGAAAAAAAAGGTTTCAGAAACTAAATAAAATTTATGTAATAATTTGAATAAATTTATTTTTATAAGTCAACTCAGTCTTTAAAATAATTTAATACAACATTACTTGAAAAATTGGATTTATTAAGAGTCTAATTTCAGAAACGCTTGTATGGTAAAAAAAAAACGATGCAAATACACAGTTCAGTCACATTAATTTGATTACCACGTACTTTGGACGTCGATATCAAATAAACAATCACAGAAGACGGGTGATAACATAGTGCAGTTAAGTGTATAAAAAGGGTGTGTTTGGGCTTCAGAAAACATTATAAGAGTCAGCGTCTTCACCTATCATGCACCAACATAATCAGCATGATAACGAAAACTTCTTTCAACATCTATTTCCTCGCGAGATGTGGGATTGGAGGCAACAAGAAGCCCGTATCTCCTGATATAAAGACCATAAGGACCTTTTGAAAACATTGCAATCGTTGGCGTAATGCAGAACCGGACCGATTTATCCGACGTCCAAAGGGCATGATCATGGAAGCATTTCCGAAACGGCTAAGTTTGTCAACAGTTAGTATGCCGCCATGGTAAAAGTATACCGTGAATAACAAAATGAAACTGTCCAAAATCAGCGACGTGGAAAATGTGGTGCACCATGCGCCATAGTTGACAAAGGTGAACGACGGCTGCGGAGATACGTTTGGGCGAGTAGACGTGCTACCGTTGAACAACTGACCACCCAGATGAGCCAAGGGACTACCAACAGTGTTTCCCAAACTACTGTTGAGCGAACGTTGCTGAGTCTGGGCCTTCGAAGCAGACGTCTGTTCCATGTCCCCATGTTAATTGTTTCTAATCGGAAACGAAGGCTGGAATTTGCAAGCCATTACCGCAGCTGAACATTCCCTGAGGGGAGACAGGTAGCGTTTTCCAATGAATCATGTTGTATGCTCCATCGGACAGATGGACGTTGGCGTATATGGCGTGAAACCTGTGAAAGCAAACACCCTGCAACCACCGCCGGAAAGGCCCAGGCTGGAGGTGAGAGCATTATGGACTGGGAAATATTTTCCTGGCATTCTCTGGGTTCACTTATCATTGTGGAAGGCATGATGGATCAACACAAGTACGCATCTGTCCTTACGGACCATATCCACCACTATATGCGCATTGTTTTTCCCCAGGAAGATGACATCTGCCAGCAGAACAAAGCGAAGTATCATACAGCTGAGAGTGTACTTGCTTGGTCCGAAGAGCTCCTGGATGAGTTTACCGTTTTCCTCTGGCTAGCAAACTCACCTGAATAAATCCCAATCGAGAATATGTGGGACCATCTCGATGATGTTGTTCGCGCCATGGATCCTTAACAGAGTAATCTAGCGCAACTGGCCACGGCACTGGAGTTAACATGGCTCAACATCCCAGTGAACACCTTCAGGAACCTTATTGACTCTCTTCCTGCATGTCTCGCAGCAGTCCTCTCTGAGAAAGGTGGTTATTGTGGCTTTTGACACGTGGTCACATTAATGTGAGTGGAGTGTGTACCATCAATCTGTGGATGGGTTTAACATGCTAAGAAGTTTTTAAAAACTTCAGCATTTTTTTACTAAATACATTCTCCGTTTATGAGTCGATACTGAAAAATTGAAAAATGTTTGTTAATAAAGTAAAACCTCCAACAGCACTAGAATTAAATTATAAAGATAATACAGGCGAATATGAGCCCTTGACATTTTAAACCTCATTATCCATCAAACATAGAACATAATGCTATTTCTTATCTTTATAATGACACTTGATGAGACTCGAAACGTTATTTAAAAGGGAAAAAATGCAATTGTTTACTATGACCACACCACAACATAATTTAAAAATTTCACGTGCGACGTGTAATGAGCAAAGTTTAATCTACCTTCTTTTCCAGGACAAACAATTCACTCCAAAATCTATCCACCCCTTTCTGAACCTGAGAGATTAACGCAATTACGCGTCCCGAATGTTTAAATATTGGGGAGAGTTCACGCCCAGTTACTGAAAATGCATGAGTCTGGTTCATTTTTGGTAAATTAACATAACCCATCCAGGTTGTTTACCAAACTCCTTTGCGGGATTTGGAAAAATCAAAAATATGCTTTTATGTCTCGCTTTCAAAGAATATTAGATTGAAAGAGCATTTTGGAAACTCTGAAAAAAGTATTATTGAAAGAATATTTTCATTACCTTTTTCCGATGCAGAGCATTTAAGTGATGGTTACCGTGATTTCAAAATGTTTGTATGTGTGAGTAAGTGAAGAGAGCTTCGGAGAGCTTATTTTTGTACCTTTATAATATGTTTCTTTTATAGTTTTATTTCATTTTTTGTGGAAAAATGAATCGTTTGTCATTAAATAGTATTAGTATTAAATTATAATTTTTTTAAGATGAGTACTTTAATTTTATCTATATTATTCTAATCTTCCACCTAATCTTATTTTTTTTAAATGATTCAACAATCTGTTTTGAGTGAAATCTGTGTACCTATAGTTAGCCTGTCAAAAAGACATTCAAGTAAACTAAAAGGTATTTAGCGTTCATGGTTCTATCAGTTTAATGTGTTCTGATAATGTAGCACCTAAATATTTTTTTGTGTAAACTGAACAGTGTTTGTCACCATATTTTAGAGCAATCTGAAACCGGATTTGCGTGTATTAAAATGAATTGCTATGATTTTAATTTTATTTACATTTTTCAAACAAAAAATGACAAAATTGATGTAATGGGATTATTTCAGATTTGCATGAACTAATTTTCTTTTTATTTCATATAAAATGATTCTATTTGTACAAAATGTGAAATAGATTACTTTTAATTTCATCCAAAGTATTGCAAAATCATTAAATTAACAAAAAGTTTTAATTTGCAGTTAAATTAAATAAAAACGATACGAAAAAAATTGAATGTAGTAATATAATTAATTATGTGTTTTTATGTTTATAGTTGTAACTTACAGCCCCTGCTAATGTGTCAATAAGTTTTAAATTGTTATATCATATACGCTTGTAAGTATGAAAGATTTTAAATGCTTTTCCATTAATTTCGTGAAATTGGATTTAATAAATCAATTATAAAATCCCGTGAAAATTTTAAGTATGGATGCATTTATAGTTTAGATAATGTCAAGTTCCAAAAATATACATAAATTTCTTTTAAGCAAATAAAATCATGAATAAAATTTTGTATATATATATATATATAATCAATAACACAGGCATGCGAAATTAATGTTTTTGAAAAAACAAAAGAAGTTTTTGTAGTGATTTTTATGTAATTTCCTGTGCTCATCACGTCAGGACTTTTTGTAAATTTGATATCAATATCTTTGCTGAAATCCTATTTGAAAAGAAATTCTATCTAGCAATTTTGCATGTATCCTCTACAAACAGTCCATTTTATCCAGTTAAATCTATGTAAATATCTATTCTTAATGAGGCACATTGATTTTTCAGTAAATGGATGAAAACCATGTCGCCAGATCTCATGAGTGGCTTCTGGTTGAACAAAAACAAAAAGTTTCTTTGAGTTTAAACTTTGTATATTTAATTATGACCCAGTTTATTTGAAAAAAATCACCAACATATTATTTTAATTAGCTTTCATCAAGGTAATTTATAAAAATTATATAATTGACGAAGATGAGCAAATATTATGCCTGTGAACATGAAAGTTTGATACAAAATTTTAAACTCCACAAAATGCAAAAGAAAATATTTTCGATTTAAGTACGTACTATTTTTTCCCTTGAGATTTCTCTTTTTGAACCTTCTTCCTTTATATTCAATCTCGGGTATTCCTCCTGTTAGCATCCAACAGTAGTCGGTAAGCATGTTTCTATCTCATCTTTGATATTTGTGCTTCAAATCATTGATGTATGCCTTAGTGGAATATTTCACCCTATTCATTGCTGACTTATCCTAAATTTTCGGGAGGAAAATCCACAGGTGAGTGAAGTAAATATATCTTGACCCAACCAACCGAAGTGTTTCCTTTTTTGTCATAGAAGTTCAAATTTTTTATCCTTCATAAGTTTACGGGTATCCAGACCAACAAAGATCCCTTCTTTCTCAACTTGGCTTTGGATAAACCAGAAAATATTTTACAAAGTTATTTGAAACAATTACACAATTAAATTGCTTCATTACACCTAATTTTATATACAGAGCGGTTGACAATACGATGTCCGGCTCAACTAAGGTGCTCAGAATCACATTCTTTCTTTTCAGCCATTCTGTTTTGATCAAGTGTTGAGAATTATCACGGCTTTCCTACACACAAATGAAACATGAAAACTTTGAATATTTGCTTTGTTGATCAAGAAGCATGAAGATAAATTTCAAATCACCACAAAGGGTCCAACCGCGCTTAGCATATTTTATTTTGCTGAAGACGAGAGTCACATTTTCATAGTATTCCTTTAAAAGCTCCAAATTTCCAACCGGTACAGATGCATATTGCCTTCCGTTATGAAGAAACACACTCGTAGGCTCCTTTTAATAAATCTATATAATCTACTCCTATTTATTCTTATCGTAGGTGATATTAAATTTTCCCATCAGTTCCGGAACATCTGAACCCTGATCTCGTTATCCTTAAAGTATACTCAACAATGGATTTTTCTCGATTCATTGTACCAATAGAAAGAGGTTTCTTTCGTCAATGTATTATTTTCTTTCAATCTGCAGCTCAACAATTCAAATGCCTCTTTTTAGTAATCCTGAACTCTAGTCCAGCGTTCCTCAAACTGTGGGGCGCGCCCCCCTAGGGGGGCGTGATCTCTTCTCGAGGGGGGTGCGAGCATATTAAAAAGTCGAAAACAAAACATTTTATTTAAAAAATATTAATTTGCTGAAAGTAAAAAAAAAAACCATTTTGACATAATAAAAAATAAAATTAACATTTACATTAACATTAACATTTACAACATTACACTTATAAAGGTATCAGTACTACAGAATGTATTTTACAATTAATTACATAATACTAAGCGAAGAAAAAGTTTAATAATTATCAGACCCCATGGGCTTGTCATAAAAAATATACGTGAAAATTAACGCTTGTCTTGATAATTTGTACGGTTTATAAATAATCTCTTAACTGCCGATTAAAAGTTAAGTTACTCGGTCCCCAATGCCTCCGTTTTCTATGTGGACGTGCGTATGTGATGTACAGAAGAGGGGGAGAAAAAGAAAACATAAGAAAATGCTCTGATGTAAGTAAATCTTTCGCTAATAATGTCAAGGTCATTTTATTGTATTTGAAGCCTTCGGAATAATTTTATGGATAGCAGCAGTGCGCAGAAAATATCGTACTTCGGAAAAATGTATATATACGTCCGGGGCATTTAACGCAATGGTTGAGAGAGACGTATATATACGCCTTTGGCACTAATGAGGTTTGTAGCTTTAACCTCAAATTATAGCATTATTGAATTCACACATTATTTGTATGGAGGGGGGGGGGTTGAAAGAGAAGCACTGCTCTAGTCAGATCATTAAGCTCATCCACATAGTAGCTCTAAGGTGAATCACTTCCTGAGAGCTTATATTTTGTATCGGAGCCTTGAACTTGTGACAAAACTATTGATAGAGGGCGATTGCATTGAAAAGGTATGACAAAGTGGTGTTCTGATGTTTCACCATGGTAGAATAAAGATCAGTCTCAGGGGGGAAAAAATGGAACTCTGATTTTTGTTTTTGGTAATTACTCATAAAGATTCAATTAAAATTAAATTTTTCAAGGAAACGGGACGTGATTGAAGTTTTTCATTATTATTTTTGAAATCAGCACGAAAAATTCACAAAAAGGAGCGATTACTTCTCTTGTGTTTTTTACATTATTGTAATCATATATATATACTGGAAAATTTCAGGCCTTTTAACCAAGTTTATCTACTATTGTATGGAACCAAGACATTCTTCATCCAGTCAGAAAAAACTTTTATTCAATTAAAGTGCATAATGCAGGTCACTTCATTAAAATAATAAACAGACCCCTAATTTTTCTACTATAAAATACCCTTTGAAGTAAGATTTTGAGTTCCCAGAAAAAACAAATCCGATATGCAATAAACATGACAGCGAGAAATTGAATTGATCTGGAAAATCAATATATAATATTGGACTTTGATTGAATTGCTCGGTTTGTTGTAGAGCTGCAAAAGTGACACTCGTAACAAATGTTGGTATAAATAACAAAGAAATTGATCTCCGCATTACAATGCTCTCTCATGCTTTTGTTGTAGGATGAATGATCACTTTGTGTAACTGCAACCACTGATTGATTTTTTTCAAAACTTGTAGTTGTTTCCTCAAAAGTAGGAAAAGGTACTAAAAAGATTTTAAAAAAAATACATTAATTTACATGGTTTAGAGGAAATTCTTCATTTTGATATTTCAGGAAATGTATATATATATTTTAATATTGAAAAATGTGCTATACATATGATACAATTTTGGTACAGTTTACTATTTTATAAGACTTAATATGTTTAATTTTGATCGACGAAATATTTACGATGTAACATATAATGATAATTTTTGGACAAAATTTGTAATTTTACAAGTTTTTGTATCGAATGTAACTTTATATAATCAAGATTTATTGATTTTTCATTTTGGATATAAATTCTCAGTTTGAAGTGTTTTCTTAAACGTCTCGATATTGTAAAATATATTAAACCAGTTCAACTTTCATTCAAATACAGGGTGAGTGAGTGAATATTACGTAGCACTGTTTAGCTATATATACACGAGGACTTTTGGCGACGGACCTCGTAATTTTGAACCATGGTCTAGTGACGAGGACGAACCTGAGCTGGAACCCACCTCTCCTGACTACCACACCACACCACGGGAGGACTTTTGAGCTCTCGTTAGATTTAACGTGCACCCCGCCCCTACATGGCGGGTCTTCATCCGTACTAGGCTCATAACATGCCTACCACAACCTTGACCACAAGGCCACCGCGGCTTCCATTCAAATTCAGGAATAGACAGGTAAAGCTAATTTGTAAATCTCTAAAATTTTTATTGTGATGTGCTACTATAAACACGTCTTGGCTTGTATCGAATATTTTAAAAAGTAAACGTACAAATTGAATACTTCTTTCTTTGATAAAATTTTCTCAGTTTTACTACAGTTTTATAGATTTCTTACTATAATTTAAGAGTTTCCAAAAGTTTCAAAACGAAATATATCTTTCGAGAAAGGTAATATAAAAGTAATCGATAATTATCTTCATAAAATAAAAACTTTATTAAGGGGACACGGTACACCAAAAATGAACCTAACTATCGTATTTTTTAAAATTTTTATTTATTATGCTACTTTTCCACAATTACTTACCAATCACTTCCAGTTTTTTCATGTATGTTATACATAAAACATGTAAAAAAAAATTAGGGATCCATTTTGTTGTAAGCTGAATACTTTTTTAAAAATTTTTAAAATATAGGAGAATTCGGCTTTTTGGTTGAATTTTAGCATGCACATAACTACATCTTAATTTTTATTCTCCCAAACTAATAAAGGTACTGTAAAATCGATGCCTTAAGTTTCTTAGAACATCCTTAAGAATATTACAAAAAAATTTAGATAAAAAAATTCATAATTACAAAAGGAGTAAAATTTTAAAATTTTCCAAATTTTCTCCAAAAAATTTAAATTCTTAAAATTGTGTTAATAACATGTAAAAAATTTCGTCTTGTATCATTTTATTGAATAGAAACATTACATGAAATACTAAAGTATAATTTTTAAGTACATAAATAAAAAAATTGTTCAAAGTGTACCTAGTCCCGTTAAATAAACAATAAACTTTGTATGGGTACTTACATATTCGAAATAAGGACTTTATATATAGCATATTCAACGAGGGGAACAACATTAAATATTCGCATGTTATATTAAGTTTCATGTTCTAGCAAATTCCGAGGTAAACTAATTTAATAGGGAGTTAAACTTACTTTTTATGAAGCTTGATAAACTTCTAGATTATTGGGAAGTTTCTAAAATATTTTAGGGATATATATTTACACGTAGCTCTAATTGTCGAAATTTCTTTTTCTATTCCTGAAAATTTCTATGGGGATCCAAAAAAGACTAAAGTTTTAAGTGATAGAATGTGTCCCTCAGATTCTTCGCTTTGCAATTAAGAAGGTCAAAAGGTGTAGTAACAGAATTTTTCAAATAAGCTTTTAAGCATAAATCTATATAAATTTAATAAGAAGTGTTGATTTTACTACAAATAAATAAATACAGTTTAAACTGGTGAATTATCTAAGACATTGGTGTAATTTATTATATTTCTTATTTACTCGTATCTAAGCCTCACTATTTTTTCAGTCTTAATGCTCACTGAAAATCGGGTGCGGTTTAGAATTGAAGGCAAAAAATTTCTTGGATGGGAGAAATTGAATTAACATCCTTTTCAAAAAGAAAATTGTAACCGATCATTCTGGCCTCGTGCATTAGTTACTTATCCCATTACACAGTTTGTCTCCAGTATTCAGTATGTCTCAAACATTGTTGTCTGCTCGTATTTAGGAAATATTTTTGTATGCACTTCCTTTTATTAATCACTTAGTTATCAAAGATATCGGTAATAGCATCAAAACAAGTTCACTAAGACACAAGTATTAAAAAGGAGGTAATTTAAAATGCAGAAAATAAAACGGAAACAGGGCAGCGATTACTGAAAATTTGACACATGTGATAGTGGTTGGTTCCTGCTTACATCTGAACCCTCTTGTCTACCTGTAAACCCGGCTAGATGTGTGGGAGAAACAGAATAATCCACAGACATGTTTTCAATCTAATCAATTTATTAATTCTAATTATCAATCAGACACAATACAATTCTAATTAAGGTAGATGAAATATAATAGAGCACGGAGGTGAGATTCTATAACACGGGGATACTACTATAGATCCTCAACTGAATCTAAGACAGCTTAAATACGCTCAAATATAACTACGTTGCACACTAATAAGCTAACTTCTAATTAATCAAGCTCACAATACCTGTACTTTTTACGTATCGGATCCTACACTGGAAACTTGCAGGTGCTCTCTTCGGCTTGATCAATGTCGTTGGCTCCACGCTCTGTAATCTTTAACTAATTCCATTCCTTTTCAATCTGGAACTAACAACTAACTCGTAGACTTTATGTTAGCTCCTACTTGTGCACTGCAACGTATCAACTTCAGCGTGCCAACTCCAACATGTCAACAACTCTCAAACTCGCGAAAACAGAATTTATATAATAAACTTCATTTACATATTCACGTTTCCTTATTCGATGAAAGTTGGTTGAAATAAATATTTTCCTTAAAGACATATGAAGGGATTAGTAGAACTGCGTATAGATCTGTCACACATGGATGAAAGAAATATACGCAGATGGCGTAAACAAAATCATATAATGTTTGCTTGCAAGTGCTGAAAGTCTTTAATAATTTTTTGTATTCTTCTATAACACATTCTTTTCAAAAATGCTGCAAAACAAATGCCTTGGATGGAACGGAAGAAGCCTACGTGTAGGGGAAATGGTAATTTCTTCATCAATTTTCCAAAGTTACCTGTGACAATGGGAAAGACGAATCATTTTTGTAACATATGATACTGACAGTTAGAGCAATTATAGGTTCATGTATGTATTAGAAAGTTTTTAATGATGGTTAAGTAAGTTAATTATTAACTCCTTATTCTTCTCATCAAATTATTTTTTAAAGGTTAAGTATCGGATATCGATTAACATTTCACACAATGTTTTGTTTTTTCTCAAAAACGCTTAGAGAATTAAGGTATGTGACTACCTTCGGAGCACTTTTTTGAAATATGCAAAATTCCACTTATGTAAACATATTTTTATTTGTAATGGGACATAAAAGTAAGAATTCAAACACAGTTTTTACAAAGTTATAAATATTTTTGGAAATATAGGGAATTTTGAGTGAAATTTTAGTGAAAAATTGCAATTACGGTAAGGATTGTGTTCAAAATTCTGATACATATATTCTAATAATATTTATACAGTACATAAATAACATCATTTTCTGTGATTATAACTATGAAATTTATAATACTTCTGTAAAGTTTTCAAAATATGTCAATTTTTATGCAAAAACTCATTTTTTTACAAAAAACTAATGTTATTTTCTCACAAAAAGTGCAATAAAATAAATAAATATATACACAGGTATTAGATTATAGTTTAGACTACAGATAAAACTAAATTAAAGATTCTCTGAAAATTTCAAGTCAATATCTTAAAAAGAAATCTTGTAGTCAACCGTACCGTGAAGAAAAAAATTGAAAAACATAGTTTCTCAGAAAATGCATTTAAAGATTTTAATGCTATGTGAAAAATTTTCTACTGATTGTACATTTTTTAAACTCCCCATATTTATAGCTCAAGCTCTTTTAAATTTCATGTAAAACTTATTTTGAATTTTTTTTAACCTTTTGCTGTTTTCCTGTGAATTTTATACACTATAACAATTGTCGTTTTTAGCGAAATTTTGGTGAAAAATTGCAGTTACGACAAATTTTTTACACAAAATTCTAATAAGTGTATTCATATAATATTTATACAGCACATAAATAACATCTTTATCTGTGTTAGGTATCAAAAGATTTATAATACTTGAAAAAGTTTTTTAAATACGCCAAATTGTATGCAAAAACTCATTTAAAAAAAAATTAATGCTTTTTTTCATAAAAAAGCAATTAAATATTTATATATATATATATACAGACATTAGATTTTGATTCATAACACAGATAGAACTACACAAAACATGTTCTGAAAATTTCAATTTACTATCTTAAAAATATTTTGTATAGTGAACTTTATCGTGAAGAAAAATATTGAAAAAGTTTCTCGTAAAACACATTAAAATTTTTTTTAACACAAAATAAATACTTTTCTACTTACAAAACATTTTCAAAACTCTCCATATTTATAGGTTAAGCCTTCTTTAGCTTCATTTTTAGCTAATTTTGACTTTTTTTTGGCTTTTTGCTGTTTTCTGGAGAGTTTTGTTGAGGGTAATGACTGGCGTTTTGATTTTTGAATACGTTCTGTGTCAATTCCCATGTAGTTTTTAAGTATCATTGGATCAATTACCATACCTAAATAATTAAATACATGCAACAGTCCTAAATAACCTGAATTATATAATAGGACAGCAATGTGTGAACCCAAAAACAAAGTTTTCTTGTGAACAAAAATTTCTTTTGGTAAAATAGACCATAATACATTATTAAAACTTTCATTATTATTTTGGGTCATGCCATGGAGGCATTTTTTTAACAAATCTTTATCACAGAGTGCTAAGTAAGTGGGCTTTATCACTTTAATAACTGAATTTGAAAGGCCTGTTGTTTTGTCTATGTGTACTTTTTCATCGCATAATGCTCGTTTATACTTGCACCAGCTGTCTTTCCCTGTAGGACATTGCCCATGCATGGGATTTTGATTGCTAGAGCAGCAGTGAAAGAAAACAGCTATTACAGCAGATTGCATTTTTTCGAGACATCCAACATTGCTACGGATGGCAATCCCGTAATAGTTCTGCAGTTTATCGATAAATTTATCAGTTAGTTTGCCCTTTCCACCAAGTCCTTTGGTGTTCTTTTTTAGTTTCCTTAGACGTGAGCCTACTCTTTTTTGTATATGACCTATACATTCGAGTTTTGAGACACTGTTTTCCCCATATATATTCTTTACTTGTAAAAAGCTCTTGGAATCCCCATCACCATAGTACTCGGTGTACTGCAAGTCTCGTTTTATCAATGATCTTTCAAAAATTCTGAAAGCTCCAACAGCTTCCATATTTCCTGAGGATCCTTTATAGTTTGAGCATTCATGCGCAGATTTCACTTTCATTTCACACATTTTGCAATACTGAGTCATTACTTCCAAATCTAAAATTTTCCCAGTATCAATGGAAATAGCTGAGACACAACCATTAAGCGACATATGGCCTCTCCGCTGCCATGTGCCATCTACTGAAACACCACAATTTGTACTTTTTTTTAAAATTTCGCACTTCTATTGATGCAGCTTTCATATTTTCTTCAGAATAAAACTGTACTGCTTCCAGCAGTTTGAGATCATGAGCTCTGAAGGTGTTTTTAGAAATGCAGGGCAAGTTTAAAGTACATAGCAACTTCTTACCAGCTGTGAATCCCCTGCCAATCAATCTCAATCCAAATACCAATAAAGTATTGAGAGTGAATTTTTTATTTTCTTTACGGGTAGAAGTAAAGCCAGTCATGAATCCACAACTGCAAGACACACACAAGTTAGAGCAAAGTCCTTCCCTGGAATCTTCTGTTAGTTTCAATCCAGTTGCATAGCATTCCGGACAACACAGGATTGAAATAATTCCCAATAAAGCTTAGAAATCAATAATTCGATTACCTGTAGAACCATGAAATATAGGTTCAGGCACATCAAAACTGTCATTAGTGCTCAATTTTGCTTCACTTGCAGACGACGCCTTGTTACTGTTTGGTGCTGACTTGGTAAATCTGTTTCCATAAAACCTTCTCTTTCTAGTCACTTTTGATCTAGTTTTCGGCATTTTGAAATTATTCACAATGAAATAAAACGTTAAAATTAAATAAAATAAATGAATAAATTGTAAAAATATCAAAAATAATTAGTAATAAAGAAGAACGCTTTCGAATGAACAATGTAAACAAAGTATAGACGATAATAGTATTGCCATTCAATAAAACAAGCTTGAATTAAAAAAAAACAGTTGCCAGATGGAAAAAAAATATTATTAAATAAGTAATGGATACCTTGATCTGTATTTACAATAAGTAATGAATGTTTATCTTGCTTAAAAGTCACGAAAAAGGAGTTCAAACTATTTGTTTACATTTTATGTCTCTTTAAATACCCATTTCCGGTTTTGAAAATTCCATTTCCGGTTTACTAATTAAGCTATAACTTTGCTTCTAAATATCGTAGGAACTAAAATAAAGTATTTTTGGAATCTTAAATATATGGGCTATAATATAAAAACATAAAAAAAATTTCGAAAAAATTCACCAAACACACGATTTTAGGGTAGTCACATACTTAAGGGTGCGGCTTAGAATCAATGGTGGCTGAGATTCGAGTATAAATACAGTATATACTGTATACATAACACACACTCACACATAGGGTGAGTGAGTGAACATTAACGTCGCACTGTTCAGCTACACGAGGGCTTTTTTTGGTTAGGAAACTCGTAATTTTGAACAATAGTCAAGTGACGAGTACGACACTTGAGTTGGCACTCCCTCTCCTAACTACCACACCACACCAACGGGGGGATGTTTGAGCTCTCGACAGATTTAATGTGCATCGCTCCCCTACACGGCGGGTTTTCAGTAGTACCGGGCTCAAACACATGACTCGACAGCCATGATCCACTGGGCTACCGCGGCCACCACACAAATAGGGGTTTATTTTATAAGTATATCATAGTAAACAATATACTCCCTGAAGAGTCAAACCCTACCGAGTCCTATATGCTTGAATATTTTCCACAGGCATACAGAAATGTTGCCTGTGGGCCTTCAGCCTCCATTTCTGAGGAATCACATTTGCTTAGGTGTCCCGGTCTTGCAGCCGCCCATAAGCCCTTGATCGCGAATTCCAACAGCAAAGCTCTTCTAAAGGGAAGCAAAGTCCTACAATAACAAACAGATTATCACTGTAGAGAAATGAATCACGTGGTTCTGCCTTTACCGCAAAAATGACATGATCTGGATGTAGTATTTTCCTGATAAACGTCTCATATGGGAATGTGTTGCACTCATTCTTATATTCTGTAGAGGAGGTATTATATTGCGAGGGTATTTCTTTTGGTATATCCTTTAAACTTAAGCTGCGGTAGCTGCTACGCGCTCAATGCTGAGACGGACTGTACTATTCTAGATAACCGTCTGCTAACTCCATTGCGGCACTTTTTTGAGAAAGGTTATTTCTTCCATAAAGACAACGCTTAGCTATCATATGGCGAGGTCTCTCATGGTTTGGTATGAGAAGTCTCGTTATTCTTGGTCAACCATGAGTCCGGACTTTAATCCTGTGAAGCACGAAATTCAAGTGATGGAATATCGATTGATGAGTTGTCTCCACTATACAAAATCTTCGAGTGATATGTTTTGTCCAAGATGAGTGGAAGAAAATACCGACAGCTGTCATACAAGTTTTGGTGGAAAGTACGCTGTAGTGGAGGACATTAGCTTCCTGTTCCGTTTCTATCCCAAATATTCAATCACTTAATTATCCTGATAGATATCATATATATATAATAAAAATATCAGATAATTCTGCTTGTTTTTCATTACAAGCAAATTTCTGCATTTTTCATTCTTGTAAATGCCTGCAGTTCTGTAAAATCTGATAAACAGCCTTTATATATAATTTAGTGTTCTAATTCAGAATGTGAAATGCACAACGATAATGCACAAATAATACAAACAAATGAACACAATGTATACAAATGAGCTCCTATGCAGCAAAAAAAATCGTTCTTAAATGTATACGATTATAATCATGATGTTTATCCTGTATATAATCGTAACACACATATCCTTATTTAAAAGTAATCTCTTGCCTATACTCCTTGTTAGAAAATGCTAATTTTATATTATCTAAAGAATTTGGACGTAATCCATTCTTCAAAGTTGAAGCGTTTGTAATCATTTTAATATATGTCTGTATATAATACTTATAATCGAAAATTTTTTCATGTTTTAAATAATGTCTCAGATGAATGCCATTTAAGACAGCCCGAATATCAACAGTGTCAGATAGTATGTCAAACTAGTTGATATATATAGACATGGTATTAATTAAATAAAAATATTTTTCTTTAGGTAGGAATACGCATTATTCCACACAATTTAAAATATTAGGTCTTACTGAACATCATTTGGTGAACTTCAAGTATTCGATTGTTTAATGGCTATATTTAGTTTAAATATGCAAATAAAAAGCCTTTTGCAGATTTAAAATTAATATTTCCATATATCTTACTAGTATAGTTATATAATTAAAATCAGAATAATTAGGTTTGTTTTGTTCTTTTAATCAGTTCATTTTTATTTATTCAAAATTAATTATTATTGTAACCGTAAATGCAAATTAAGCTTCCCGAGATCAACCGCATTGTGGCATTAGAAAGGTTAAGAGTTACTTCCAATAGAAACACTTAAAATGCAATTAAAGGTCTTTCCCATTCCATCTCCAAAAGCAATTTAAAGCTCCGAATCGAAAGACACTAGTCCAATAGTTGATTGGACGAAAAGACTTCACAAAAGCCATTTCTTTAATTACCGCGGAATAATAAAAATAAGGGCAGGACCTGGCGCCAAAATGTACATGACCTTAGCATTATTTGACTTTATTTTCAATTGATCGAAAGAGGAAAATAATTAATGTTTGCATGTAGACCGTATCAGGGAATGCACATCTTGGCCCAATGAATCGCCATTGACTAAACTTTCTTATCTAGGTAATGAGATTTTTAATTAAAGAAGTTGTGCAGTAAGGATAAAACTAAATCTGGCAACAAGAGTGGGAGGAAAGCTTATCAACACAGTTGTTTATTAACATAAAAAAATTGGCTGAGAATTTTCGATAAAATCTCAAGAAGTCTTCTAAAAACCGGATAATTTTATTCTCTCATTTTTCTTTCTTTCTTTGAAGATCATTTAAAATTAAAGTAATGAATCTGATGGAAAAATATTTAAGTGAGCATCTTCAAGGACTTTGTTCTTAATTTTGATTTTTAATGTAAAAGAAAGATATTCATAACGGGGAATTACTAAGGCCATTTTTGTTGTTCTTTTTCAGAGAGTTAATTTCATACTCAACTGTTGCATATTGATAAGAGCTAAGTCAGAAGACAAGTTATCATCTTCTGGAATTTAGAATTATGGTTTTTTTTTAATAAATACAAATAATGCATCTAATTTTTCATTTTTCCTGCCTACAACTGATTAAAAAAATTCAACTAAAAATCTATTTCTTACTTCATTTTATACTTTATTAATAACTATGTAATTTAATTTATTTATTAACACCAGAACAACGACAATACATCTGAAGAGACCTAAGAAAACTGCATA
Source organism: Trichonephila clavata (assembly GCA_019973975.1). Lineage (NCBI taxonomy): Eukaryota > Metazoa > Arthropoda > Arachnida > Araneae > Nephilidae > Trichonephila > Trichonephila clavata. Next base: position 967 of record BMAO01001606.1, on the reverse strand, counting down.
TTAGTAAGCTCCATGGTAAAGGGAATATTTACAACAAATTAACACGGGAATTAATAACTGAACATATTTTTATACATATGCTTAAAACTCCCTTTCCTTAAAGTACTTAACAACTGTATAAAATAGCCAGTATCAAAAAATGATATACTTCTTCAGAAAATTAATAAATATTAAAATTTTTTTTAAAAAATTAGCAAAATTTGTGCAACATTTCTTGTATTTACTATTTGTTTATTTCATACAAATAGTTAGGGGTTTTGGACATAGATACTGTTTCTTAACAACGTGTCATCTTTTGTTAAAATATTCTAAAAATCAATCTGAAATTAAAAATTTTAAAAAATATTCTTCAATTAAATACATTCTTGAAATGAATTTTTAAGCAGATTTCTAAAGCATCGAAAAAAGTCTCATTAAATAGCAGCAAAAACATTCCATGTGTGTATTATTTGTAGTATTTAATATATTATAATGATATTTAAAACTATGTTATGGCTTAGTATAACATCTAATGTTTAATTTATAAGAAAGAAGCGTATTCTTATACCTTTTTTACTCTTACAATGTTTAATTCGTAATATTTCATTTGAAATGCTTGGTTTTAAATATTTGATACTGAATGAGAATTCAATATAGTATAACCTCTAATGTTTAATTTATAAGAAGCGTATTCTTATTCCTTTTTTACTTACAGTATTTAATTCGTAGTATTTCCTTTCAAATGCTTGTCTTAAATATTTGATACTGAATGAGATTTCAATATAGAATAACCTCTAATGTGTAATTTATAAGAAGCGTATTCTTATTCCTTTTTTACTTACAGTATTTAATTCGTAGTATTTCCTTTCAAATGCTTGGTTTTAAATATTTGATACTGAATGAGAATTCAATATAGTACAACCTCTAATGTTTAATTTATAAGAAGCGTATTCTTATTCCTTTTTTACTTACAGTATTTAAGGGGACG
>BMAO01001605.1:0-18083 GCA_019973975.1 Trichonephila clavata | reverse complement strand
ATTTACAAAGATACTAGAATTATTTTCAAACACTTTACATTTCGTCACGTGGGTTTCTAGCTGAGTTTTCATTTGGAGCACTTAGCCTGTCAAGGCTTTTTTCTCCTATCTTGAGGTTAATGAAAGCTTGACTTTTGATTAACTTGCCCATTTTAATTAAGGTTTTAATAATTTTTAAAAAAAACTTTAAAGTTAAGTAAATATAAAAAAATTTTGAGTTCATGAGAAAAAATAATTAAATGCATTTAAATGTAGGTAAAGGAAAAGACTTTTATCAAAGCCAGAAGAAAATCTCTAAGAAAACTGTCATCAGAATGCTGAGAATTTGCATGATTTTCCTCGGCCAATGAGAGCGTCGGGAGGATAGATTGCTCGACCAATGGGGTAACAGCTATTCGTGGCGGTGGTGTTTGCAGAAAAATACTGTATCTGTGCTTGCTACTCTCTCGATTACGAGAGGAGCTCTGTGACTGGTTGTTACGTTAAGGTGGTTGCTTCGTCCCAGAAGGGGTACCATCGCCTTGTTTGGGTGAGAGATATTCCAAAGTCCATATGGTCTATAGAGCTCTCTGATTGGTTGCGTCTGTCTTGGTGTTAGAGAAGTGATTCTTAAGTGTGAATTGAAAAAATTTGAACAGTGATTTGAATTAATGAAACAGTTTTTACAGTGAATTTTTAAATTTTGGTGTGGGTCTGCATTTTTCACTGTTGCCGCTGCATCGCTTCAATAAGAGGTCGAGACTCACCGCACTTAACTCACGGTCACCGTTAACTGCTTGTTGATGTTCTTATTACATTCTTCACTTCAACCTACTCAAATATATCTTTGGGTGAGTGAGTGCTTATTAAGGCTTATTAACGTCGCACTCAAAAGCAACACAAAGGCTATTGGCAACGCTCTTCGTAATTTGAACCTCGGTCAAGTAAAGAGGACTACACACAACTTAGCTGGCAACTTCCCACTCCAAACTACCACGCCATAGCAAAGGAAGGACGTTGAGCCTTGTGACGGGTTCTATTCGCGATCCTTCTATTAATCCTCCAAGGGAAATTCTTCTTTTATCTGTGGTTTGAGTTTAAAACCACCTTCCGTGGAGAAAACTTGATTTTATGCTAATCTGAGTGCTATTTTTATCCCTAGCAACGGCTGTATTAGATTTAGTCTTTAGTCCTTACGCTATCATTTAGGTGAGTTGAAATGCCTTTTGGAAACGTGGAAGTAAGACAGAAGAAATTTTGAAATATACTATAGCAACATACGAGAGATCCGACAAGTGCTCTACATCGAATCTAAAACAGATAAGTGTTTAGTTGATTGTCTTATAAGCTTAAGGTAGGAAACTAATTTAGATTGCTCCTGTGACTTATGAATCTTTAATTGATCATAAATTGATTAGTCTGAAATAAAAGTAATTATTTTAATAACAATGTCTGATTATTCGGTGTCCCAAACTACACCTGCAACGTGCAGATTGCAACACCTTGACAGATTTCACGTACATCGGCCCCTCTACACTGTGGATCGTCCGTGGCACTACAGTTCGAACTCGTGCACTAGAGTTCGAATTCGTGCACTAGAGTTCAAACTCATGGCACACAGGCCACGAGTTCATTACCATGACCGATTGGGTACTACGGCCACCAAATACGTCCTAGGAGAATCGATTGCTTGATGAAATTGTTATTTCCTCTTTGAAACATGCTTTTTTTTTGTAGTCATCCACGTCTATGTTAGGAGTTGAAACAGTTCTGGATCTATAGCAGGCAAGTAATGCAGAAATATGGTAAGACCCTTAGAGAATCGAGGGATTTTCCTTGCCAGTAATAACCACATTATATGCGGTTTATCACGAAGAGGCATAAATTCTGTTAGCTTCTATTGGTCACTAATGATTAGGTGTAACAAAACACAAACTTAAACTTCAAGTTTAAATTTCAATCCCACTAAGCGTTTTCTGTCGGCAAATCTTCGTTAAACTTACAATATATCGAGAAAGTCCTTGACCATTGCAAATCATTTTAAATAGGGTGTTATTACAGGAACGAAATAGTTGTTGTCTACAGTACTACATAAACCGGAGCAATAACATCTCTCTATATTTCTTTCTTCAGAATTCTTTTTCAAGAGATGATAAACGGCCTGGTGCATTTCTACAGGAGGGTTATTGCAGTATTGATATGGTGTCTTATCACAAAGGTAGCTTTGCTCCCTGGTCAAAAAGATATGTATGTAAATTCCTTGTCATCGCACAAGAGGAAGTGTTGAAGTTGGCTTCCTCCTCCTACACAGGAGTCTCTAAGACGGAAGATGCATTCTGTAAATCTAGATATTTTCGGAAAGTTATCAATAAAACACCAACCATGCTTTTGAATGTCTAGTATGACTTCAACATCTCGCAATAAATCAAATCTTAAAATAGTAAGATTCTCTTTAGCTGATGGAAAAGCAATAAGAGTTGTGGTAATTACTTTTGCTTCGAGTTCTATTTTTGGACGAAAAATGTGAACCTCAATATTTTCTGATGACTATCATAGGTACGTATTAAGCTGTTATGTTTCCAATTTTCAATCATTGCTTACTTAGGAAAGAATAAAATATTCATATAACACATCAACGGCCTGTCCCAGTGTCAGCACAAGCTATTTTATACACTCCCTTAAAATAAACTTCAAATCGATGAATGACGTGACTGTATAGAACATAAATAAAACTTAAAGGTGCGCTGTGGTCAGAAGAAATCTAACTTCTTAACTTTATGGTGGTGTGCATGAATTTATTTTTTCAATAAAAAATTGTATCTGCAAGAATTTTGAAAAGAGCCACAATGATAACTAAATTTCTTCATTGCTGTTAGATATACAAAAACTATATTCAAAAAAAATAATTCTACTTATCTTTCCTTAAAGCAAATCCAAACCAAGCAGAATTTGTTCGGACGCGAGTTGGCGGCATTTCTTTATATTTATTTACAAAATAATTATTTATTTACATTATTATTTGATTATTTATTAGTTAGTTAGCGCGATATATATTTTTAGACACATTCCAATTCACCTCGTTTCGTGAAAATTTTCTTTGAATGTCACCTATCTACATCGTTTTAGGACGTTTGGGAAATTAATGGTAGTGTGTGTGTGCGTTAAGAAATTGAATAATTACCGTTAAATACAATATATTAATATTTTTCATGGAAGTATATTAACATTTTCATAGACGCTATTTACACATACTTTTTTTATTATTTGAATTCTACAGAATATGTCCTTTGTGAGGGAGGAGGCACACAATCACTTTGGTGTTTCAAAAAAAAAAAACAGACTCCCTTTTTACTTCGTTGGGGTGAGGTGGTCGCCTCTCTTATGAAAAAATTTCAGTCCTTCCAAGCTCGCCACAGAAGTGTTCTATTGGCAATAGTTCTGGTGACCCGGAAGGCCAAAGAAGTACGTCATATCCTTAAATACATTGTTTAAAGAGTCATGCAGTTTGTAGACGAGTGTTGTCTTACTGATAAATGGCACCTAGAGAACAGATAGCATAGGCAGTACAACTGGCGTTAAACTCTTGTCATCCTAACTGCGTGTTGTCAAAGTGCTTTGAAGGACGACTAGAGGTGATCGTGTGTCCCAACAAATTGTTCTCTATACTTTCACACCTTATGTAATCGTCGTATGCCTCTCGACAACAAATACCAGATCGGACCGGTGGCCTGGCCACCTCTGCACTCGTATGCGCTGGTCATCAGCATTGACACTGAAGAGCACACGCTTCCAGTCGGTCACACTCCAGCTTGTCCGAGGTCGGCAAAACATCCAATTGAGGTCAGTGATAGGCGTCTTAATGGTCGTCGGCTCCTCATACCTACGTCGGTCAGTCGTCTTTGAATGGTTTCCCTTGAAACGACCGAATGTCTGGAAAGTGGTAAATTTGAGGTCGAACCCATTGTAACCACGTTTTTGGTATGAGCGTGACCACTCTTATGATTGCGGGATCATAGCACTCCTTTGTGTTCTTGGGATGCCCTGGCTCTCTACGACGGTAGACTATACCTTCTGGAATCCATTGTTGCCAATACCGAGCAAATACCATGTTCCAACTGAGGTGGCCACCAATACGCCTGTTTGAACAATCTGCTTATCTGAGGCTTACTAAACGCCTCTCTCACAGTCCGCCAATTGTTCGTACTGTCACCGGTTAGGTCTCCGAAACATATCTAGTCACAATACAAAACATCCAAGACGACAGATATTTGTTTGAAAAGCCCTATGACACGAGCAACCATGCTTTTAAACTCTCCCAACTGCTCATCTCATTTGCGCATAGCACGCATATATCCTTATATCATTGGCGTCAAAATTTTGATCATTTGCATACATCTTACCAGATTACATTTCTGCAAAGTTTAATGATGGTAGCTCGTTTTCATTTGGGTGCATACATTTTCTTGCGTCAGAGTGTAAAAGAAAAATGAATGTTTGGTTAACTTTAAATTAATTGAATAATTTTTTCGAACATGTTTTGGAAATTTTAATGATTATTTGAAATGCACACGTTGAAAAAGAGAAAAGAGAATGTGTATGGGTTCCAGAGGAACTGATTCGGGACTTCTTCATATTGAAAATTCGATAACGAAAAATACTTAGAAAATTCTATTTCAGAGCAACGGTCACTCACATTCACTTAATTTATACCGTTGCTTAAACATAACAATATTGTTAAATGAATTCAGTATACTTTTATTTGTGTTGTGACAGGAATTTTTTAATTGCATCTTTTTAATGTCACGTATAGCTTTAAAACCAATTTTATGATTTAACCACTTACAATTTAATATATGTTTTCCAGTGTTTCCACCAAAGTACTTGCATTGAGTTGTATTTTGAAATAAGTAAACTTTTCTGAATTCAACCGTTTCAACACCTCGAATTCCAGGCTCAAACATCCTCCGGTTGAACTGATGTGAAAGTTAGGAAACATAGGTATCAGCTCAGGTGTCGTTTTCGTCACTTGGCCATTGTTCAAAATTAAGAGGTCCTTCGCCAATAACTCTCGAGCAGCTTTATTGTGTGACTTTAATGTAACTCGAATTCACTCAACACCTAGAAGTTATCCTTCATTTCTTATATTCATGTGTTTAATGCATAAATTGTATATTAAACGATTAAATATTTTATTATTATTTAATATTTATCGCTCGTACTCATCTATTTTCTTTTATTAATCATAACATCAGTATTTATTATACTGTTTATACTACACAAATATCCTATATATTTATATGTTTATATATATATATATATATATATATTGTCTCTCTCCTAATCTTTTTTTTAAATCTCGATGTGTTTCATCATGTGAAAAGTTTCGAAAAATATCACTTTGAACATTTTCTAGAGCTTATTAAAAGATTTTCGAAAACTATTTTTCTTACGTGACCTTGAAGCTCAAGGTCACATCGGGGAACTAGAATAAATCTGTAATTAATTAACGCGTTATATTTCAGAATTGTTTCCTATTTTTTTCATGAAGTTTAATTCTTCATTTTTTAAATATTACCTCAGTTGATTAATTTTTTTTGTCTTAATCCGCTTATCAAAGTTTAATTTTTTTTTAAATATTAGTTGAATTCAGAGTTCTGAGCTAAGTAAAAAATGGGAAAATTTGTCTCGTTCATGTTATTAAATTCCACAGGAACTTATCCCGAAATGAAAATATATTGGGATTTTTTTTTACAATGAATGCTATTTTGTTAAATACTGTGAAAAAAATATATTATTTAATTTAGTAAAGAAGAATATTTCCAATTACATGAAAATGTATAATACAAAAAGAAATAAAATTTTAATTGCATATTACAGATAATTAAAAGAATATTTTTTAAATACGTACATTGCATTAAATATTCTTTTAACTAATACCAAATAAATTTTGATTAATTTGTTTTGGAAAATAATTTCCCGGCTGTCGAAATATTTTCTCAAATTACATTATCATAGGTCTTATTACAACAAAGGATTTATGTGGAAATATGAGAGAATTATGTGATTTATTGTTTATCAAAACTTCTAAGCAGTTAAAATTGTTTATTATTTTTATTATTAATTGTTAGATAATATAGCCACATAAGTGAAGAAAGTTTCAAGACAACTCTTTGTATACTTCAATCTTAACAACATTTTTTAGTAATTACTTTACATTTTTTCTTGTTAGAAAGACAAAGAAATTTTACTTTTTATTTTTCTGTCAATACATTTTAACAGTTTATAAAGCAAAAAGTATCTTCCCAATCTCACACGTGTATTTATTCAAATTAGTTAAATTCCTCGAAATGTAATCATTGTAAATTCAAATTTCGTTGTACATAGTTGAAAAGCATAGTTGAATTTACAGATATGATACTTTATGAAATGAATTTATCAATAAAATCAATTGTGCTTTTTTATAGAAAGTAATTAATCAGAGGAATTTCAATATTGAATAAATCAATGAAAATTAATTAATGACAAGTGTGCGTGTGATATTTTTCAAAAATATATGAAATTAATTTAAATTTATATCAGTTAATGTAATCAAATATAGAGGTTTTATTAAATTTGAAATAAATTTTACAAATGTTAAATATAACAAATAAATTTTTATAATTTTCAATTATTTACATCATAGTAACTGAACTATAAATAAGTACTATATTCATCATTTATTTACGAGCTGATAATATATTTCAAAGTTCTATACATACGAGATTTTTTTTATCTTTTTTCAATCATTCATGAATTAACACATGATAATAAAATGCTTGCAATTAATTTACATTAAAAAATAATGTGACTCTAAATTTTAAAATTTTCATAGCGAAAAATAAAGATAAACTAATTGTAGAAGATGAATACTTTCTCCCTCTCTCTGGGCATAGTATTGAAAAAAATTCTAAAAATTCAGCAGCAAGAAAAAAAAAATATCGACAATGAGAAATAATGCTATGAATAGGCGTACAACAATACTTTAAGAATTTTTTTTTTTTGAAAAACAAGCTAAAAATATATTTATAATTAGAGAAATATCAATAAGAAATCGGTGTTTAATAAAAAAAAAAGCAATAACTATAATTTCAAAAATACTTCTGACAGGAAACTAACAATAAAATCGATAAACAGATATTTCTCCATATAACACGTTTTTTTATGTGCCAATGCCAGAAAAAAAACACAAATTGACAATAGCAGGTCAACTTTCAAATAACATTTTATACGATGATTCTTGATCGTTGATTGCTCTGTTGGTTTTGTGGTGCAAGGGCATTATTGGACGAGCTGCGTCAATTGATTTTAGAATAGTTAGAGATTTCTTATAACGTTCTTTTTTTCCCAAAACAAATTTTGCAATACATGAGACTGAGATTAACTTCATATTATCTTCATACATCAAATTACATTTTAAATGTTTCGTACTATTTTTAAATCATATTAAGTTAAGTATAAATTTTGATGAATTATTAATGCGAGACCATATTCCATTTATTCAAGTAAATTCCAGTATCGTTCAATATACTTTTATTTTCACAGGCACATGAAATTTTTTATAAATAAAAACTCAGAACTTGATTTCATTCTTCAAAAGCATACAATATTTTTTTTTAAAAAAAAAATAACCTAATCTTACGAAATAAAAAGAGCACTTATATAATTGAATAGTATCTTAATATTTATAACTAAAAGTATTATATAATACGATGATACCCTACTTTAAAAGGGCTTTAGAATATTCTAAATAGTAAAATTTATATTTTAAACACACATTCAAGAAAAATTGTCTTGAGAAATATTTACAATAAAATCAAAATGTACATAACTTTTTTTTTTTTTTTTTTTTTGTAAAGCTAAAATAATTCGAGCTGAAATAGCTCGAACGTAAATACTAGAAAACCTTTTCCAACATTTAAGATCAACCAGGTATTTTTTTTCTATGTTCATCAATTAAAACCTAAAAGTTAAAGGTATACTCAAACTTATAAGTTACTTAAAGGTGTTTTTTTAACAAAAAAATATACATTTATAATAAATGCTATTTTTTCCAACACCAAACAATATATTTTACATCACAAACAATCATTGAAATAATAATAGATTAAATCTATAACAAATGATTACAAATTTTTTAATTCAATAAATCTTAGAGTCGAGCAGCATTACACAAATGATGACAACAATTACTATAATCTTGAACACTTCAGCTAATAAAAAATTCCATACACAAGACTTAAGCTAAATGTTATCCTATTCATAAATTTCACAAACTATATTAAGGAACACACATTTTGGATAATATTTAATAAGTAGTTCTGAGAAACAAAAAGATTTATGCAAATCAAGAAAATAATTTTTTCATTCCTGATTTCATTTTAATAAAAAAATTTCATTCAAAAAAAAACATCGATGGGTAATTTACTAGTTAAATAACACTTTTATAATTAATTTTACAACAGAAGCAATAAGTAAAAAAATACAGAGAATACCTAAAAAAGCATTATTTGATCATAATATTTTTTTTCCACCGAGATCAGCATCCTCCAAAATTTTGGATAAACACATAATGAACATGCAATCAAATCAATCAAGTTAATACTAATCATCATCTCATCAATAAAACGTCACCAATTGCAGCCCACTCAATTGATTACAGGGAACAAGAAAACAAAAGCATCAGTGAAGAGATCACATACCTAACGGCACATTAGACTAGCCTGGCTCTAACATGGATCACCAAAGTCTTTTCCTACAAACTAGGGAGAAATCACAGGAGCCGTCAATAACGTTCACTTCCCCTTGAAGACAAGCAAGAACCGAACTTGACGTCCAGTTGGCCACTGAAACATCCCCCGGTGATGAGACAGTGCTGCGGTGGTAAAGGCTTGAGACCGACCAATCAGAGATGACTTCGATCTGACGTATGCGCAGAGGGTGCGGTTTCAGTTTTTGGGGCTTTTGACGGATTTTCGAAAAGTGGATTCGTTTTTGTTAGGGCTTACTTTCAGATGGAAAAGGCTGATGAGTTTTTAAGAGAAGAAAAAAAAGTAACCGATATTTTTTAAATAATTCGACAGTGAAAAGAATTCTGGGCTTTCTTAAAAATGGATGCTCGGTTAAAAGTGGCGCAATGAAAGAGAATTTTATAGCGATTTAAGAATGTTTCAATGTGCGTATAGCTTTGCGTTTATGGCTGTCGTAACGGATGCAATAAAGTATGTGATAGGCTTTCGACACTAGCACAAAATGAGTTTTAAAAATTTTCATTGCCCAGTATAAAAATTGTTTCAAATAAATTTGTTTTAAGGCATACAAATATTTGTGGCTTATAAAACTACAGGGAAACGGAATGTTAATCGGTTCACCTAAAGTTTATTTACAATGTTTATTGTTTTCTTACAAGCAGAACTTAATAGGAAAAAGTTTGCAAGTCAATTTCCTCCGATTTATCATTTTAATTAACGTCACACTGGGAGAGCTTTTGGGGACGGACCTCGTAATTTTGAACCATGGTCAAGAGACGAGGACGACACCTGTGAGATGGCACCCCCTCTCCGAACTACCATCCCACACCTACGGGAGAATGTTTAACGTTCGACAGATTTAACGTGCATCGCTCTCCTACATGGCGGGTTGTTAGTGATATTAGGCTCGAACTCCTGACACACCGGCCACGAGTCCGTCACCTTGTCCACTAGGCTACCGTGGTCTTATACTGCCCCGAATCGAAAAGCATGGCAATGGGTTTATGAGACCGGTTCTCTAAAGACTGCAGTAACGAATAATAAGGTAGCTACTGTGTTAACTAGTGATTATGGTCACAAACTCGTGGTTAACATATCATGACTTCAAGCCCTAGTGCTAATGAAGACCTGCCGTATGAAGAAGCTTTTACACGTTAAATCTGTCGAGGCTCAAACATCGTTCCTGTGGCGTTTTGTGGTGTTTTGGAGAAAGAGATGCGAGCTCAGGTACCTTCCTCGTCACTTGACTGAGGTCTAATATTATGAGGGAAGCCTTCAAAATTTGTTGATTTAGAGTGCGACATTAATAAACACTCAATCATCTAGAGCCGGGATGGGCATTACCCATCGCGATCGACCGGTGGATCGCTAAGACATTTTGGGGCGACCGACTAAAAATGTTACCAGTTAGTAATTATATACGGAAAATTCAAGATTGGTTGACAGTACCCAGACTAAGCCTTCTACTGACTATTACAACAAAAACTAACTTTAGATAAAAATGTTTTATTTTTTGATGTATTTATAGAATTGTTTCATTATAAATGTATCATCTGATATAATTACATTTGGGGCAATTATTATTAAGTTTGTATCTTTCTTTTCTGCTTTAAACGCAGTTTTAAAAGTGTTGTTGTTTTTTTATTTTAGTTCTTTAGAGTACATATTCCGTACTTATTATTAAGTTATAATAATAACCTTTTCCCCCATCTCACCACACCTACGACATTGGGCAGTAGAATACGCAAGAGATTTTAAACGAAAGGGGGATTAATTAGAAAGATTTTAAACGATCGAGGTTTGAAGGTCTACCATTCTCGAATCACATCCCAATGAGCAGCCAAACATATTTTTTCTTTATTTTGTCGATTGTCGGGAACCAAAAGCAGCAAAAAATAAATTACAGAACAAATAATTAACATTGATAAATAAAAAAATGACTAATATCAAATACTTAATTACATTTTGTATACTATATACATGGGACTATAATAAATCGGAAAAAAATGAAAGAATCATGAGGAGGGTCTCGACCTGTAGACCCCTCCCCCGCCCTTGTGTGAGCCACTGACACTGGGTGGACCACAACTCCTTGAAAAAATTAGAAGTAGCCCGCACCCTGGAAAAGTCTTCCCACACCTGATCTGAGTAATAGAGCTATTAACAATTTGTGGAGTGTTATAGAATAGAGGAAAATAAGTTCTGGTATCATCCTCGTCCTCTGATCGTGACTCATAAGGCTCCTCACCATTACGCATCGTCTACAACAGGAGTGGCCAACCTTTTGGGGAAGAGTGCCTCTATTTGATACAAAAATAATTATGTGTACCACTTTCTACTTTTCCAACAAAGAAAAATGGAAAAGGGAATAAATGTTACTATTAGGCTTATTATGGGACGAAAAAAAGCACTTTTCTTAATGCAAGTCTATGTAGTCGAGATTTAAAAATAATGTAATAAATACAGTAGAAAATCGTTTATCCGAACGTTTATTATCCGGAGCGTCAAATATCCGGACCAGTTTTTTTTTTTTACACCTTGCAGCGAAAAAACGAAGTTGTGCAATGGTACAGCGAAAAATAAGTGATTATTTTCCACAATAAAGGTAAAATGATTACATTTTACACCTATTTTGCTTTTTCTTCAATCACGTTTCCCGCATATGATGATTTTCAATATTCGTATAGTGTCCGGTTTGATAAACTGTATGGATCGCATTCGGTTTTCGGTTATCTGAACAATCGCGTATCCGAACGGTATCTGGTCCCAATTGATTTGGATAAACGACGTTCTGCTGTAAGCTGAAAGTATATACTTAAGTTTCATTGTTAATAAACCTTTAATAAATTCAATCAGTTACGTTATGTATAAAAAATGAGTAACTTGAATCATTTAATTCAAAATAATTATTAACAGCTCAGTACAAACTTAATTTGAATTAATTTAATTTAATTGAGGCTTTTGAATTATTACTTTTTTACATATATCAAGCCATCTATATTTGGACTAGCTGGTATACCCGTTCTTCGCACGGGTGAATTGAAAAATTAAGCAATACAGATTGTGTGTGTGTGTGTGAAGAATAAAGAGGTTTTTAATGAGTTAATTTTACGTGAATTGCTAATTAAACAAAACAAAAATGCTTTTTGCATATCTCAGGTGACCAAAAAAACCATATTTGTTAAATTTTCAGTCTGAAGGTCTAATAGGTGATAAAGAGGTTTATTTGTTTTTACTTATATAACGCTCCGTAACTCTCTTGTAGGCCGACACTTGAAAACACCTTCCTAAGCTGATCTCTGCTCAGCAAAAGTCACACATTGTTACAAATTGTGTGTAATGAACGCTTAAAATAGTGCAAATAATTTATATCTGGATGTGTAACGTTAATATTACTTTCTTTTGTATTTATTTTATGTTAAAATTATAATATTCGCACGCAACGCCGTTCCTTACATTAAAATGCCGATTCAATAGAAACATTGCGAAATGTTGGTGATAAAGCCAAGTTGGCATCATTTTTGACAACCACATGAACAACTTGTAAGAAAAACAAGCTTGATTCAACTAAAATTGTTTCAAATAAGGAAATTATTAATGTATAATTAATTAATTTATTGGCTCATCATTTATTTACTATGAAAATCTGTAAAGCATGTTTTTGTTTTTGATAAGCGCAAATATATTGCATTTTTGACAACGTGTTTTCGAACAGCTTTCGCAGTTTTCAAAACTTTACTTGCGAAGCCTTCAAATGTTATCAAGACATCAAAAAGGGCTATATATGCCGTGTCATTTATCCTGGCATGGCCTTTTAAGAGGCAGATTATAATGTTTCGAACCTTTTGCGGGAGGCATTACAACACTTGTCATCTTCATCAGTTAAAATACTTTTGTTAGTAGGTGGAGAGCCTGTTACGTTTCAGCTATCTCTAACTTAAATTTTAAGAGCCTGCTCAATCGTTTTCGTGCTTTTCTTACATACGACTATTCCAGAAGCAAAGACGTATAAGAATATCTAACCTGCACGATTGTGCACGATGTATCTCAAAGGAATAGGGAGTTGAAAATAATTATTATTTTATTAAATATATTGAAAAGGTAAACCTTTTGCTTGCAATCCATTACTTTAAACTATTGCGTAGCTATTAAACTATTAGGTGTATTTTCATAACAACACGAACTAACTATTATTCTATTAACTATCATGTTTATTTAGTTAAAGAAATAGTAAACACATACGAAAAGCTAACAAAATCGCTCATTGTAGTTATGTATAGGCTAGTTAAAAACCAATGCATTTCTTCATAAAAGCAAATAAGAACATAAAAAGAATATTGCAAAATATATCCCAAAAATATATGAATAAAAAAAAAACATGGTGTGTGCATAAGAAATAAATAACAAGTTGATTAAAAAAAATAGAAAAAAGACCAATAAAAATATTTTTTAGAGATCTTGTGCAAGACTGTAATAAAACAATGCAACTTTGGGTTTTTGAAATAATAGGGCAAATACAAGATTAAGAAGTTAAATTCCCGTAAACAGGAATATCACAAAAAATTTAAAAAATAATTACTTAGAAACTTTAAATCTAATTCTATTTTAATAAAAATGTTTAAATTATTTATGTATGCAATGAGCAAAAATATGTTATTTAAACAAATTTCACATCAGCTACAGTAAAAGTAATAATATATGTAAATTTGTTTAAAAAAAAGAGTATAAATAGTGAGATGCCATCTATTGTTTTAAATAGAAATAGAAACACTTGTTTCAATCTGCTGTTTTTATGTTATAAGTAAATTGTTTCTGTATATGTACGAGAATATCTGTAGATGTGCGAGAACAACTCGTATATACAATCTAAAGACGTTTCTGTAGATGTGTATACAACCTAAAAGAGTTTCTGTAGATATTAAAAGTCTATATACATCACAATAAACTCCTAACCAACCGTCTTTGTCTACTTATGACTGTAATTTATACATATATAAACACTGAGTAGCCTTTTTCAAATGTCTATTACGTCAATATCTCATTGGCCACTTTTTTCCTTTAATACAATCTTCATTCTGTCACGGCCCGAAGATCGTGGGTGTAATGGGGTTTGAGGAAAAAGCAGATATGATCTTAATAACAGCTACTTTTATTCTATTTTTAACACTTTATAAAAATTTACAACTTTATCGTTCAACTGCAGGAACAATCTGAAACCCTAGCACTTAATCTGACATATAAATTATTAAAAATCACTTAATTCAGTCGGAGCTCCTTGTAATGATTCTTCTCGAATCCCGATAGTTCGGTCAGCTCCAATTATATTTACTTTCACAGCTCCTGGTGGATTCTACGACGAATATTAATTTCAAGACACTGGACCTCTCAGTCACAGTTCCCCTTGTCTTAATCTTAGATTTCACGATTAACGATCATCGATTAACCATTAACCTCACATACCGACGTCAGGGCTTAAATAGCAGTTACATTTGCATAAAGTCGAGTCATCTCTACGGGAAGGGGTTTTTACACTAAAATCGCAGTTAAAGAATAGTTTTTCCAAGAGGATTAGTAGAAGAACCCCAGTAATACCCATCCCAATTATTTTTGGCATATACACTATGAGGTCGTTTCTGAAATAAGAGACCATTCTTGACAAATAGCAATTTCCACTAGTTTGAGATTGGATCGTTGTGAATCTAGATGTCGCCTGGCTTGTTTAACTTCATCCCACAAATGTCCTATAGGATTAAGATCAGGATGTTAAGGATACCAGCTGAACTAAGCAAAGCATCCGTCATGTTTTCGATCGAATACTCTATGATGCCAGCACTATGGAAGGACTCACTATCACGATAAAAATACCCATTGCCATTAAAGTAAATCATTAGCACTACAAAATGTACTTGATCACCGATGATGTTTAGATATATTTTATTCAGACAACCATCCATACAAAATAAAGGACTCAAAGCATACTATAGGAAATCATTTCCCAAAACATTGCATTGTCTCCACCAGCTTGAAATTTTGCAACAATGTATTTAGAATCCATGCCATTTAGCTGTTATCACTAAATTCTGACTCAGTCATCTGCATGACATAACTTAAAATAGGATCCCTCGCACCTCGTTACTTTTTTATTCCAATTGTTCACCATTCCATCACCATGTGCCTGGGGGAATATGGGACATTTTACATTTCTGAAGTGACATTCGCATACGCGTTTTAGGTTCCACAGCCCATACGTATACTGCAATCAGAAATATATTGATAGAATAATTGATTAAAACATCCGATGCGATTTGCAGAACTGCTACCGTTCTTTCTATTTTTAATATTTAAACTAATTTCGGGCCCTGGGCGCAAAAGGTCTACAGACCTCCCTTGGCACTGGTGGATTAATATTTATAATCAGAAAATCTGGTTAAGCCCAGTTTATCCGGCCCCTAGGAGCACCCAAGTGCCTAATGAATTATTCATTAGGCCCCAAGTGCCTAATGAATAAACCGGCACTGACTAAAACATTATTTATACATTGTAATTTTTTTTTCTTTTTTTTCAAAGCATTAATTAAGGAAAAACAATAAAATCATTCTTATATTGAAGCAAAAAGGAGAGACATAGCAATCTAAGATATATCAACATAACCGAAAAGAATTTACTACAATGAGAGAGCAAATGAGAAAAAAATAGGGATTATTATTCAACTGACTTGTTTTTGCAAAAATAAGCCCCTCCCACTTAAAAAGCAGTAAACTGATTCATAATTATGTTGCAAAATGCTAGATTTATTCCATATTTGGAAAAAAAACCGTATACTTACATATTAATTATTAGATTAGAAAACCAAATAAAAAATATGTATTAAAAAAACATGAATTTAGTTTAATATGCCTTTGATATACATGATTTTTAAGGAAATTAGAGATGCATATAACAATGTTCTAAAAAGTATCTATACAAATAAATAAAATTGGAGTGTCTGTTTGTAATTTCAAATTAGCAGCTTTTTACTTAATGCACTAAAAGTATATACGATACTCATAACAAAAAACCAATTTTAAAAATTTTTTGTCTGTCTGTCTGTTCCGGCTAATCTCGGAAACGGCTGGTGCGATTTTAAAAATTCTTTCACTAATGGAAAGCTACATTAACGGGGAGTAACATAGGCTATATTTTATTCCCGTATTCTTACGGGAACGGAAACTATACGGGTGAACATGAAACTGAATGCCAAGATGAACGCCAAATTGAACGCCAAGCTGAGCTAATGAAGTCGTTGTTTTGGTTACTGGCGACCGGTGCTCTTCATGAGACATAATAGTGTTACGCGCACATGATAATACGCTGACACGTGCCATAATTTTTTTTATGATAGTTATCTCACTGTTCAGTTAAGTAGAGCATCGGCTGTTTCGGATGCACTTTTAAAAATAATAAATGAAGGCTTCATAAGCAAAAAAGCAATGCAAGAAACAAAAAATTGATAAGTTTTACGGTTAGTTTTAATCCTTTCTTTTTTTTTATTTACATTTTTAGTCACATTTAAACAATAGTTATTATAATCCCAATCTATATCTATACAAATAAATAAAATTGAAGTGTCTGTTTGTAATTTCAAATTAGCAGCAATTGTTTGCGGGGGCGGGGGTTTAAGGGGCGTTAGAAATTCCGATTTTTAAGTTATTAGACGTACAGTCTTGAAACTTAGTAAGTAGATTCCTCTCATAGGGTAGAGATACGCTACAAAATGGGTTTCGTGAAAATTGCCCTCAAGTGGCGTTGCGGGACTTAAGGGGCGTTATAGATAATTATTTCCATTTTTAAACTATTAGACGCACAGTCTTTATATTTGATAAGTAGATTTATTTTATAGAGTAGAGATCAGCTATAAGAAGGTTTTGTGAAAACAGACCTCTAAATGGCGTTGCAGGGGAGTTAGTGGCGTACTAGATAAATATTTTCGTTTTTAAACTACTTCACCTCCTTGCTTGAAAATTGGTAGAAATGTTTCTTTCATGGAGTAAATATCCGCTACAAAACAGGTTTGGGAAAAATTGACCCCCAAGGGGTGTTGCGGGGTGTTAAGGGCAGATATAAATAATTATTTCTATTTTTAAACTATTAGATGCACAGTTTGAAATTTGGTAAGCAGATTCCTCTCATAGGATAGAAATACACTGCAAAATGTGTTTTGTGAAAATCGACCCCTAGGCCGCGTTGCGGGGGTTCAAGGGGCGTTATTGATAATTTTTTTTGCATTTTTAATTTATTGGACGCACCGTCTTCAATTTTTGCTAAGCAGATTCCTTTCATAGTGTGCAATTCCCCTACAAAATTGATTTTGTGAAAACAGACCCAGAAGTGGCGTTGCGGGGGCTCAAGTGGCGTTATAGATAATTATCCCCATTTTTAAACTATTAGACGTACAGTCTTGAAATTTGATAAGCAGATTCCTTTCGTAAAGTAGAGAACCGCTACAAAATGGGTTTCGCGAATATGAACTACCAAGTTTAATTTCGGGAGATTAAGAGGCGTAATTGATTTTTTCCATTTTAAACTATTTGATCACCCTGCTTGAAAATTGGTAGGCATGTTCCTTTCATGGAATAGAGTTCCTCTGACAAAGAGTAAAACGAAAATTGACCCCCAAGGAGGGTTGCGAGGGGTCAAGAGGAGTTACAGAAAAAGATTCCTGTTTTTAATTGTTAGACCCATATACTTGAAATTTGTTAAGCATGTTTCTTTGTTGAATAGGGATCCACTAAGAATGTATTTTAAGCAATCAAGTTCTGGGGGGGGGGTGCAGGGGGTATTGACGAAAAAAAATTACTTTTTTCGAGCTACAAGGACTATAATAATGAAATTTGGTTTGCATTTTTCTTTTGTTGAGTTGAAATCCGCTAAGAGCGGTTATTTTGGAAAACGGCTCTCAACGGGATTACGGGGATATTGATAGTAAAACTTTTTTTTTTTTCTGTTAGATTTAGACTTGAAATTTGGCTTGCATGTTCAATTTACGGAGTAGAGATCCACCGAAAATTGGTTTTGCGGGAATCCACTTGGTTTTTGGGTTACGAAAGAGCAAACATCATTCTATGCTTCAATTTTAGAGATTTTTAGAAAACACAAATTAGATGAGTTCTGCCCCTTTTTTTATCAACAGGCGACAGTTACAGGTATAAGTATATTTTTCAATACAATCGAATTCTTAATGCAGGACTTAGATATCAATAATTTATACATATATATAAGCAGTATAAAAATTTATAAAACATCATGAAATTCCCAGCGAAGCGGCGGGTAACAGTAGTC
>BMAO01001604.1:0-15985 GCA_019973975.1 Trichonephila clavata | reverse complement strand
TTGTGACGGGTGCTTACGCGTTTCACTAACCTTCTCTCATAAACTTTTAAATTGTATTTATTTTGACCAATCCCCACTGAGAGCTGGAAGTGTGACTTATGCAAATAAGATAGTTTCGTGTTTAGCGAGTTCGAAAGAGATATAAAAGGGAGAAATGAAATGAAGAAGAGGATGACTAAGCGGTTTGATAGAGTAGAACTCCGTGTTTGAGATTATAAAGTAAATTACGTCGTTGTCCAAGAAGGTGTTTTTATCCGTCTAGCTTAATAAAGTGAAATTTGAAGATTATTTAAGGCGAATCAGAAGTTATTGAAGATATCCTATATTACAGCCACTTTATAAATTCTACTTGTTCCAGGTTCCTACTGAAGAAGATTTCAGGTCTGTAACTTTTGCGGCTTAAATTTAAATGTGTAGTTTGATTGTACGTGTTATTTCCCCTCGTGATATCAGTTAGTATTCCGTCGTCCATAATTGAATGCTGATAATACTCCATGATAATTTATTGTTCTTAAAGTTGATTATTAATTGTATAATTGTGTCTTAAAGAAATAATAAATAAGTGATTTATTATTTGAGTAGTCTTTAATGATGAATACTACATATCCTAACATAGATAATATGCAAAGGGGTAGTGGGAGACTACGACACTGGCGCCCAAACGAAATACCGGAATTAAGAGCAGGTGCAGGATTTAGAGTTTTGCCGGAGTTATTTTTTTCGGGTAAAGAAAATGTGTTTGAGTTTTTAAATAATATTGATGATAATATAGCTTACTATGAATACCGGCGAATCTATCGTGTGCATATTTAAAAGGTCATTTAGTTGGGAGAGCGTTAGACTGGTTCCAAGTGATTGGCTTCGAGTGTGTAAATGAAGAAGCGACTGCATTTGCAACACTTAAAAAGAAATTGTCAGATAGTTTTCCGGTAATACGGAATAAATCAGAGCTAGAAGCTCAGTTTTTTTCGTCAAAACAAAAGAGAGGTCAAGCCCCGTCAGACTTTATTTTTCAGATGTTAAAATTACATAAAAACTTGGAATTAAATTATGATGAGATAAAGTTGATTGATCACATAGTAATGCGACTAGAACCCCAAATAATGGATTATTTAGAAGTTCGAAACCCCACAACGAAAACTCAATTGATAGAGTTGGTAGACCGGTATGAGGAACGTCATAACTGCAGGGAAAATCAGGGTTCGAGTAATAATTTTGCTAGACGAAGTTGGGATGTGAGTAGGAATCCTGAGGAAAGAAGGAATAATAGAAACTGGAGAGATACTGGGGTCGGAAATAGTCAAAATGATCAAAGAGGACTAGGCAGGGGTGCGAATAATTTTCCTCGTCGTAATTATCAAAATCAAGGATTCGAGGGTGGAAATCGATACAATCAGTCAAATCAGAGAACAGACCGGTATCAGAACCGTAGGATGGTGGTTAGGAAGGGTCCTAATGATGATTCAGCAAAACAGAATTGGAGGCGTGTTGATTGCAACAGCGAAAGGCAAAGAAATGCCAATTTAAACTTTCAAAGAGATCGTAATGAGGCAAATCCTCCTAATAGAATTAGACTTAATTCATTGAGATTATCACCAGTTGAACTTCCGTATGTGCCGATTTTGTTGAATGATACTTTTTTAAAAGCGCTCTGGGATACAGGTGCGGAAAAGTCATTTATTTCAGAAAAAACGTACCGGTCGTATTTTTCTTTCTGTCCTTTAAAAAAATCGTTAGATGAAGTAGTTACAGCTCAAGGGTCACAGTGCAGAAATTTAGGCACAGTTGAGCTGAAAATTAAAATAAGAGAATTTTCGCAGTTATGGAAATTTCATGTGATTGCTGAGATGCAATATCCATGCATCCTGGGTGTTGATTTCATGTCATACGCGAAAATTAGTTTTGATTTCCTGTCTAAATCGTTAATCATTCCGGATTCGAAAACGGAAAAAGTGGCAATTTTGGACGAACCGGTTCAAATAGATTTATCTAACACTAAGTTAAATTCAAAACAAAAGCAAGAATTGCAGATTTTGTTTAAAGAATTTCATGGGCTGTTTTCGCTTAAGCCTGGTCTAACACATGTATTTTGTCATGAAATTGACACGGGGGATAGTCCTCCTGTTTTTTCGAGACCTTATCGCTATGACAGGGTCAAACAGGGTATAATCGACTACCATGTTCAGAAGATGTTGGGTGATGGAACAATAGTTCCAACAACATCGCCCTACGCGTCTCCAGTTGTTTTATGTCGGAAGAAAAACGGGTTGCCGTTAGATGACCCAGAAGCTTATAGGTTTGCAATAGATTATAGGAAGTTAAATGCGGTCACGAGATATCCGCGATATCCGCTACCAATAATTGATGATTTGATCACTAATATTCCGCACACCGAAATTATGACATCACTTGATTTACGCAGCGGATACTTTCAGATGGCAGTAGACCCCAAAGATGTGCATAAGACGGCGTTTGTTACAAAAAATGGTACTTTTGCATTTACTCGCATGCCATTTGGCCTTTCGGGGGCAGCTCCAAATTTTCAAAGGGCCATTGAGATGATCCTCAGGCCAGTCCTCGGCCGTTTTGCTCACTGTTATATGGATGACGTGATAATCGCGTCTCCATCTTTTGAAAGCCATGTAGAACATTTACGGGAAGTATTCAGATTATTGCAGGAGGCTGGTTTGACATTGAATCGCGAGAAATGTCATTTCGCGAGGGAACAATTACGTTATTTGGGTTTAGTTATTAATAAAGAAGGAGTTAAAACAGATGAGGAAAAGTTAAAAGCAATTATTGAAATGAAACCTCCGAAAACGGCAAAACAAATAGCAAAATTTTTAGGAATGACGGGTTGGTATCAAAAGTTTATTAAAAACTACGCAGACATGTGTGAACCCTTATATAATTTAAAACGAAAGAACTCTAAGTTCCATTGGTCGGAATCAGCGCAAGAAGCCTTTGATCGTATTAAGAAAGCACTGACAGAAGCTCCAGTGTTACAATTACCAGATTTTTCCCAGCCGTTTGAACTCTATACGGATGCGAGCTCAGTGGGGGTAGGAGCAGTATTGACACAGAATAATAGGCCTATAGCGTTTGCATCGAGAACTTTAAACCGAGCAGAAAGGAATTATACTGTGACGGAACGTGAATGTTTAGCTGTCATATGGGCATTAAATAAATATCGCACGTATTTCGGATCCTTGCCGGTTAAAGTGATAACAGACCATGCTGCACTTACCAAATTAACAAAGGGAAAGAATTTGTCATCTAGAATGATAAGGTGGACGCTTAAGTTGGCGAATTTTAATGTAGAATGGGAACATCGCCCAGGTACGCAAAATTTAGTGGCTGATATGTTGTCCAGAAACCCGTTAGAAAGTAATGAGGAACCAAAAGTGTCTTGTGCGGTGATTAGATCGTTAGTATTATCTTCTAGAGAACAGTTAAGAGAGGAACAGAGAAATGACCCGGAGCTAGGTCACATTATGAAGTTTTTGGAAAATCCGGACGATAGTTCTGTTAATGAATCGATCTGCAGAAATTGGTCCAATGACTTTAAAATCGTTGACGGTTTGCTATATTATGCAAAGTATACAACCACACTAGGTGAGTTAAGGGTATTTATACCTAAAACTTTACGTAAAGATGTTATGCGAGAATTTCATGACTCGCCTATGGCAGGTCATCTAGGCAAAAAGAAAACCTACTTAAAATTAAAGGACGCGTGTTATTTTCCGTACATGAGGAAATACATTTATAAATATGTAGCAACCTGCGACCAATGCCAAAAAGTCAATTATAAAAACGGATTACCAGCTGGTCAATTAATTCCCATAATAACGAATTTTCCGAATGAAATCGTGTCTTTAGATTTGTTAGGCCCATACCCTGCAACTAGTCCAGAACGTTATAGATTTATTTTAGTAATTACCGATAATTTTTCTAAATGGGTTGAAATAGTTCCCTTAAGGAAAGCTTCGGCTAAAGCAATTGCCAATGCATTTTTTGAGAATTATATTGCGCGTTATGGAGCTCCTGTAAAGTTAGTCACCGACAATGGTCCCCAAATGATATCCGAAGTTTTCGAGCAAGTGTGTCGCAGATTGCACATAAAACACGTTAAAACTGTGGTATATCGTCCACAAGCTAATCAAACAGAACGAGTCAATCGCACTCTTTTAAAAATGATTTCGAGTTTTGTCGCGGATAATCACACTAACTGGGATCAATTTCTGCAAGAGTTCGGTTATGCAATTAGGACAGCAGTACATGAGACAACGGGTAAAACACCGGCGGAATTATTTTTAGGTCGAAATTTAATCACTCCTTTTCAGAAATTAGTTATGGTAACTGATGGATCAGATTTAGTTTGTGGGAACATAGAAAGGTTGTTTGAGGAAGCTAGAGTTCATACAAAGCGCCAGCAAGAGAAGTGGGCGAAATATTATAATAAAAAGAGGCGTGAAAATAATGTGAAATTGGTGATCTAGTATTAGTTCAAACTCACCCGTTAAGTTCAAAATGTAAAAAAATAGTAGGTAAATTTATGCCAAAGTTTGAAGGCCCATATAAAGTTCTGAGTGTAAAAAATAATAATAATTTAGTAATATTAAAATTGGGTAAAAGAATAACGGTTAATGTTGACCAGGTGAGAATTTACTATCAAAGAGAAGACAGTGTTGCCGAGTCGGAAAGTAACACTAGTAGTAATCATGGTGCAGTGACATCAATCAGGTCAGATGATGCGCAGTCGTCATTGGTGCAATCGGAGAATGATAGGGGTGGTCGTAAAGGATCGAAATCAGGAAATGTAAATGGTAGCAGAGATATAGTTGCGAATAGACGCGATGGAGTAGAGGTGAGAAAAAAACGTGGACGGACGGAATCTACTGTTTCTTCGGGGGATAACGCGTATAATTTCAGGAAAAAAAGACCTGTATGTGCTGAGAGAGAGAAAAGAGGAAGGCCTGACTCATGGATGGACAATGTACGGAAGAAGAGACCAGAGGCCCAAGCAGATCGTGAGAAAAGAAAGATTTCCTCGTCAATGTCCTCTCGTCCCTCCAGGAAGCGTTATAGAAAGGTGGAAGAAAATAGTTCTGAAAGAGCAGTTCCAGGACCATCCCACAGATTCAAGTATAACAGACCTCATCAGGAAAGGAGCTGTCCATACAATCTTCGGAGCCGACGTCGACTGGACAACAGCCAAGTTCCAGTTCTCACAGAAGGAAACAACGCCTCAGCAGGAGCATATCAACTTCAACGGACTCGATGGAAGAAGGGACCCAGAAAGTTGGAGCGCAGAGTGGACAACCCTAGGACAAGGTCATCCAGCACAGAAGCCATGGTAGGAGACAAAGCCTATGCAGATTGGATCTAAAGACTAGTCAGGTTGTATAATTCTAATTTGTTTATTTTTCCTCTGACAGACAGTTCGGAGTATTTTCCATGTGGGCTAGTCTAATTTTTTGTAAAGTTAACGTACAAAAGTGTCACTGAGTTGTGTGCATTTTCATATCGGTTGAAAAGACTTTTGTATTAATTTTTTTTCCAAATTGTGGAAAAACATTTGTTGAATTGCAATTGTTTTGCTACACATTAAAGACGTGGCTTTATATGTGAGATTACTTGTATTGTTTGTTGTAATATATTCTATGTAAAATGTATATATTTTGTGTGTAATTATTAAGATGTATAAGTAATGTCTGGTTTCTGGGCGCGGCGTAATTAGGAATACTAACAAAAAACATTAACAGCGCAGCGCGATTGATTGGGAATTTTTGAAAATGAAACCAGATAAGGGTTATTTTGTTACTAAACTATATATATATAATATAATGTATGCCATATTTTATGTCAATAAGGAAGTTGTATAAAAGTTCTGTGCATTTAATGCCATGTTTTAGAAAAAATTGACAAGGTTTCCTTTCAGGGCAGCAGTCCCTGAACATAGTGATGTGATGAAAGTTTGATGTCGTATGAAGATATTGTATAAAAATTTTTTGTATTTATTAGCACTTAAGTAAAGTGCATGATCAGGGTTTTTTCCTTGAAAGGTTTTCCCCTGATCTTCGCCCGAATGGGATGCACTGTAGGGAACCTAATATTGTGAAAGATAAATAAATTAGAGTGGAGTACCCTTTTGAGTAGTCATTTCTGTGTGCTAGTTTAATTAAAGTTTCTAACTTAGAGTTAAAATTTTCTGCTAATTCAGTGTTTTCAGGCATTATAAAGTTCGTGAGTTAAAACTTTCTACAAGTTTAGTATTTTCAGGCGTTATAAAGTTCGTGAAGTTAACTTTTTACAAGTTCAGGCATTCTAGAGTAGTTAAAATTTGTGCAGGTTCAGTGTTTTTCAGATGTTAGGTAAATTAAGCGAATTCTTGCAGGTCGTTTAGACCGTCAATAAGTCACGCTTTTTTTCTCGGAGGGGGGTTGTGACGGGTGCTTACGCGTTTCACTAACCTTCTCTCATAAACTTTTAAATTGTATTTATTTTGACCAATCCCCACTGAGAGCTGGAAGTGTGACTTATGCAAATAAGATAGTTTCGTGTTTAGCGAGTTCGAAAGAGATATAAAAGGGAGAAATGAAATGAAGAAGAGGATGACTAAGCGGTTTGATAGAGTAGAACTCCGTGTTTGAGATTATAAAGTAAATTACGTCGTTGTCCAAGAAGGTGTTTTTATCCGTCTAGCTTAATAAAGTGAAATTTGAAGATTATTTAAGGCGAATCAGAAGTTATTGAAGATATCCTAAATTACAGCCACTTTATAAATTCTACTTGTTCCAGGTTCCTACTGAAGAAGATTTCAGGTCTGTAACTTTTGCGGCTTAAATTTAAATGTGTAGTTTGATTGTACGTGTTATTTTCCCTCGTGATATCAGTTAGTATTCCGTCGTCCATAATTGAATGCTGATAATACTCCATGATAATTTATTGTTCTTAAAGTTGATTATTAATTGTATAATTGTGTCTTAAAGAGATAATAAAAAGGGTTTATTATTTGAGTAGTCTTTAATGATGAATACTACATATCCTAACATAGATAATATGCAAAGGGGTAGTGGGAGACTACGACACACTTAAAAAAAAGACTGGGTTTGGCTTTTTTGGGCTTCGATACAAAAATGACATTTCCAAAATTTGAACAATTTTCGTTTATATTTGACACAAAATTGACATCATTAAGCCATTTATCCACTATATCTGAACTATTTTCGTTTATATTTGACACTATATCTGAACTATTTTCGTTTATATTTGACACTATATCTGAACTATTTTTGTTTATATTTGACACAAAATTGACATCATTAAGCCATTTATCCACTATATCTGAACTATTTTCGTTTATATTTGACACCAAATTTGAACGATTTTCGTTTATATTTGACACAAAAATGACATTATTAAGCCATTTATCCACTATATTTGAACTATTTTCGTTTATATTTGACACCAAATTTGAACGATTTTCGTTTATATTCATGTTTAATATTAAATCTAATAAATCCATCTTTATTGATAAAAAAATATTCACAACTATATATAAAATTTAAAAAAAACAAAACATTTTTAAATTATTTGTAGCTTAGCCATTTTTGAATAAAAAGTTTCCGTTGAATCTTTTCTAATATTCCTTTATATTGACAAAAAAATATTCACAACTATGTGTAAGCAATGAAAAAAAACTTGTTTTTTAATTATGCTTTGGGTGTAGATAAAGAAGTTATTTCTTAGTAAAACAATTCACAGTTCCCTCTCCTGCTTCTTGTCGTAGTCTCTGTCCTCGTTCGTGACCATTTTTTGTTTTTAATTACTACTTTGCTTGCGAGTTCGTTATGGATCCAGACGGCATTTGGGAAAATGTTCCACCACCGACTTTTAGACATTCTGATACTATTGGGATTATTGCCTTTTCGTATAAGAACAAGAAACCGACTGAATTGACCATTGCTACAAGAACAAGAAACATGTCATTCCCAATAGTGTCAGAAACATGGTATGAAGATTTGCAAGCGGAGTACATCGATCCTCTGGACATAAACCGCCTCCAAGTGTATGGCGGTAACAAAAAAATGATGGACCTACTGAGAATGTCCGGAGTTAAAATCGAACAATATCATTGTCGAAACAGACAATGCAAAATTTGTTTTCGTTACGGATGCAGTGTGCAGAAAGCGAAAAATTGGTTGGAAGATGTACACAAATTAAAAAATGTTAAATTATACCATTGTTAAATAAAAGTATTTTGTTTTTAAAATGGTGTTTTGTTTCTTTTTTTCTTTAAAAAAAAAAGATTCTACGAACATGGAGTGTAAAATTTGTTTAATTTGCGTATGTAAATAAAAGTAATTTTTTAAAATGGCCATTAACAGAAAAATACAATTACTGTTGGTAAAAAAAAACTTTTTTTAAAATTGCTTGATATATTTTTTAAGATAATATAAATAGAATTGTAACGAGTTTTTCTTAAAAAAATGTATTTTTCTAGATTTAAAGCGAACACCCTGAGTATTATTCACACGCACGAATTAGTTAAAGATTCAGAATATAGTAAAATTTGTGAATTATGGTTATCCGACATTATGTACGATATGAATGAGGCGAATTTAAAATATTTAAACTCTATCGGTATCGAATATAATGAATTAGATAACGGTAGAATACAAATCACGAAATGGCCGTATTTGAAGAAAATGTGCTTAAAGGTATCCAGAAGTAATCCTAAGATATGGAATTACGAAGACGAAGAGAATAATTTTCTTTTCCTATATATTATATCTGATGAAAAATGTAAATTATCTGAAATAAAGGAATTTTAATTTAATATTTTGTCCATCCGCCTTTTGCTTCTATAACTTTTTTAATTCGATTCGGCATTGACTCAAATAACGATTGAATGTATTCAAATGTTGTCAAATCGTAAAAAGTTGTTTGTACTAATTCCCATAAGTCGTTGACACTCGACACATGTCTGTTACTCGTTATCCTTTCCATTTCTGCCCATACGTTTTCTATAGGGTTTAAATCTGGACATTTAGCCGGCCACTGTAATACTTTTATTTGGTTATTTTCTAACCATGCAGTCGTAGCTGCCGCCGTATGAATGGATGAATTATCATGCATGAAATAAATATCTTCTTTCAAAGAACGAACATATGAATTTAATATTTGACTGACATAATGAGAAGCATTTAATCTGGGAATACGAATATAATGAATCTTAATAAAACCTATACTAATGCATCCCCATGCTGGAATCGATTTTCTTCCAGATTTTGATATGCTGTGTATATATTTCGGATCAAAACGTTGTTTATTCTTAGGTCTCCATACCCGTTTAAAACCTTTCCCGAATGTTGAAAACACCTTTTCATCTGAGAAACAAACTTTTTTCCATTGTTCAGCAGTCCAATTTTGATATTTAAGAGCAAATTCTAATCGTTTTTGCTTATGGAGGACCGTTAAGGATTCTTTTTTAACGGCTACATAATTACATAAACCTTTTTCTTTTAATCTATTTCGAATCGTCTGTTTCGATAAAGATAACTTTAATACGTCTTTAAGTTCTGATGCAGACATGAAAGGATTAGCTGTGCTCATTAAAAATATTAAATCGTCGAGGGTTTCTGTGGTTTTTCTAATTCTTCCAGATTTTTTTTTAGTTTCTATCGAAGTCTGATTGATCCAGTAATTTACAACCGACAGAGATAAATGTAAATAATTAGAAATGTAACGTTGTGTTTTTCCTAGTTTATAGAGTTGGATAATTTTTTTACGAGTTTCGATATCTGTAGCCATGTGAATAAAGATGTTTATATCTTATCTTAAATTTAAAAATTTGTTATGTCACGGTGATTCTATTGTTTTGGAAAAGAATCGAATCGTCAAATGCAATACGTGTCAAAATATCATTTTGGATATCACTAAGCACTTGACGGAAGAAACAGATTTTTTAATGTCATGTCAAATTGCGCATTACTATGCAAAGTGGTCTGGAGATATTAATGTACCATGTCGAATAGCTATTACTGGTATACCAGGAATAGTTCCAACCAACAATGTTATTATTTCTTATGCTAATCTGTTAAGTGCACTCGAATTGTTAGGTGTAGCTAATCAAGAATTTATTGTTGCTAAAAACTCTCATTTCGATAAAAACTCAACATTAAAAAATAAAATTTTGGAAAGTTTTGTTCAAAATTACATGAAAATGGTAAAAGATTTAAAATATGACCATGAAGATATTGAGCAAATCATAAAATCCCTTTTGAATCAAATGACTAATATGTTTAACGACAGTAATATATTTCATTATTTCTTGACTGTCTTGTGTCCATACGTAAAAGCAATACAAGAATTCACACCTGTCGAAATAACTTATGACACCGATTCCCCTGGAGCATTTTTTAAACAACTTTCTGACAATGCAACGGAAATTAGAAGCTATTTCGGAAAATATTGCATTCCCTTTGATATAGTGTATATAATGATTTATTGTTATATATGTAGTTCCAATTTAGATTTAATTGCTAATTTTGTATTTGATTTAATAGCTCGTGTTTGTAAAGGATATTTTGACGATAATACAAAATACCACACAGCCACAGAAAACCTTTTAAAAAAATTTATTTCGTACAAACAAAATACAAAATTGTATTACATTACACAAGCCATTAAACAGGGTGAAGTTTGCAAACACATTTCTCGAGAATTTTTAGAAAAATACAGCGAATTACAACAATTGGTCATGAACGAATTTAACAGAAATGTATCAACATCGTCAGAATGTATTCAAAAATATGCATTTTCACAAAGTTTTCCATATATTCTCTTTCCAAATAGTTCAAATTATTATGCTTTTATGTGCATGTTAGGATATTTATTGAGACATATGCATTCTTTTCACGAAAAAGGAACTTTTTCAAATGCCAAAAAAGTTTTTAAATTTATCGAATCGTATATTAATAAAATAGTTAACTTTGATGCAGCCTATTGGGATATTGAAATGTTTAAATTATTTTTAAGTTCAGACGAAACACTCATTAGTCAATTTACGGAAATAGTAAGCATGTTTCATTCTAAATAAAATGTTCCATCTTTTAAACACTCAAAAGCAGTTTTGGCCGACAAAAGATAGCATTCACCCTCTATACACACAGTAACATAATCATTTCCTTCTGGAATTTTATTTAAAAAAAATATTTTTCCGTTACTTTTTATTGTTATATAGTCTAAATTATCAAACTGGGCGGGAAATACATAATTTAATGATACATATTTCATTCTAGGAGAACATTCGATACATATAATATACATAATACAATTCCAACATTCTAAATTACAATAGTAATCACCAAGATGTTTCTCACATTTCTCACAAACCACCTGGAAGCACATTGTTGTTGTTTGCGTTATGGGAATGCTTTTTATAAGGGATTAAATTCTTTTTTTTTATTTTTTTTATTCTTGTTCACTATCGCTGTTTAATGGCATTACAATTTTTCTTTTTTTGGTGGGTTCATAGTCATTCTTTTTTCTACCTCTTTTCACAAAAGTTATATTTTTCTTTTTTTTCGATTTATTTATTATGTCTACAATTTTCATAGTGCTTATTTTTTCCATTTCACAGGGATCTATTGCAAATTCATAAAATTCTATAAGTTCATTAATGTTATTCACAGCATTGGCAATATCACCATAAAATTGAGCATTTTTCATTAAATAATTTCTAACGTTAGATATAACATTTTCCAAAATCAATATGGCTTGATCATCTTTAATTGATTTTTTATAAATTGTCAAAAGCGCTAAGAACACAATACATGAAGCATCCGTACCCGACAAATTCCTTAAAATTTCTAAATTATACATTTCTCGAACGGCGTTGATATGTTTATCTCCATCATTAGCATACTTTAAATTATTTATATAATTTTTTAAATCATTAGGGCAATATCCACAAAAACCATCCACAGCCAACAATATATTCAAATCATTTGATCTTAAAATTTTTTCTTTGTTTGTTGGATCTCTTTCAATTACATATTTTCTAGCTAGAATAGATATAAATTTAGCTAAATCTATAACGTTAACATGATCAACCGATTTTAATTTTTCGTAAGCATTCAGTTCATCGTGAGAGGGTTGTAAATTTCCTTGCAAGCATTCTTTCCATATATCGTCTATTCGTTCTCTATCGTTTGGATGTATGCATATAGATTTGGAATCTGTAAAATTAATCCACGACAACTCCAAAATATCAGCGACCCGTTTCAAAACTCGCAAGTGAATAGTTTGTCTGGTGACACAATGGTCTGCTCTTTGCATTTCCTCTGAGACGGCATTTAAAATTGATAATCTTAAGGTATCACACATGATGCACTTTATTTAACGATGCTCAATTTAATATATATACCTTTTCGCAAGAAAACTTTTAAAATTAATTTTGTTCATATAAGGGGGTTTTCACAAATTGCTGTTTGGCCGTATCACAAATAACACATTTCCTTTCACCATATGCTTATTATTTTTCGAAATGGCATTCACAAGTTCATTAGTTTCGGTTTTTTCCTTACACTTAACACAATAAATCAACATACTTTATTTATACGCAGCATAAAATTTTAGATATTATGGGATGATCACAAAATGACATTTTTTCGATAAACTTAAACTCTTTATCGTATGTGTACAAATGATATCGGTTTGCCAAAGTTATTGTGCCATCTAAATTTTGAAAGGATCCACGAATAGGTGTTTCAGGAAAAGGATGAAATAAATTTTTTACATCTATGTTGTTGTGATAAACTAAATTTTTTTGAAATACATAAATACTACCGTTGTTTAGTTTTAATACAGAATCTACATACTCTGTGGGAAATAGATTGTTTACAAAACCTTGATTAACTAGTTTTAATTTATAATCCAATTCGTAATACATGGTGTTAGAAATAATAATATAATTACTGTTATTTCTGTACATTGTATCAACATTTATAATGAATGGAATCCAGATGCGATCAAATGTTTCGTGAAACGTATTAAAATCAATTCTTTTGTAATATGTTCCTACAAATACTAGAAAGGTGTGATAATTAATTAACGAAACGCTATCAAATTGACACATGTATAAATTTCTCAATTTCGTCTTGTCTTGTTTGGTGACATTTTGGTGATTTTCATTATAAATCGGATACATAATATTAGATGTTGAATTATAATTATGTTCCAGACCCAAAGCGTGTCCAAATTCATGTTGCAAGACATAAAAGACTATATTTGGGGGGAGATTATCGTTGATAAAAATATCTCCTCTTTCGGGATAATATGCATATCCCAGTCTACCCTTTTCCATTGTTTTAAAATAAATATTAATATCCCCTTTCCCAGCCTGTACCCTAGAAAATTGCAATGGCTCTACATTCCACATATATATCGTATCGTTCAAAAAATCAAAATTTGTACCATTAACTAACGACCAAGTTAAATATCTCTTACTTCAAACATTTTTTGAATCTATACAAACAAAAAATATAAATAATAAATGAAGCATTCTTTATTAACCTGAGTGTTTTAATTTAAAAAACTGCTTTTTTTTCTGTATATTTAAAGTATAAATACGTCTGCATCGAAACATTATTTTCAGTTCACAATGTACAATAAATTTTATCGCTCTTACGGCTTGGTAGTTAAAACTAAAAATGGCAAAGTAGTGATGATTCAAAGAAATAAAACGTATTCAGTGTGTGATTTTCTTATGAAAAACAAAAATGCATCGTTAAGTGATTTCGAAGAGATCTATCTCCCTACCTTAAATAAAAGTTTACAAATGGATTATTATCGTTATAAAAACGATAAACTGTTTGAAGATAAGTTTGATTTTCCGAGAGGACAAATTTCTTTTAAATATAGATGCAGTGAAGATGTGTATGTTCAATTCGAAACGGCTTACAGAGAATTTAAAGAAGAAACAAACTATTGTTTTAATTTTAAAAAAGAGGATATAGAAAAGTTTCCTTTAAAAACTGTTCATTTCAAAGGACTGGATGGATATGATTATATTCAAACATTCTTTATTGTAACTGTAGATAAATTAGTTAAAATGAAAACAGTTGAAGAAGATTTGAGTTTTACTTCAGTAATTATAGATTTGCACAAGGCTAAGAATTTATTAAAACTTCAACATAAATACATAAAAGAAGATTATAAATACAGACTACTCTAACAAAAAAATGAGATCATTTTCCTCAGACTCGTCTTCAGATATGTCTTCAGATTTATTCTTGTCTTCAGATTTATTCTCGTTCTCGGATATACCTTCAAATTTATTCTCGTCCTTGGATTTGTTCAGAGTTTCAAACATTTCAATAAAACATTTTCCTGGTTCACATTTTCTTTCAATAAAACATTTCTCTTCATCACAAATTGCTTGAATAAAACATTTTTTTTCACAAATTGCTTGAATAATATATTTCGCCTCTTCCATTTTTTTGTTACTTAAAAAAGTGTACGTCCTATTTAAATACTCAGAAAAATAAAATTTTAAAACATTTTTTTTCTAAAAATTTTTTTTTTAATTTCAATAATATCCCCCATTAGAATTTTCAGGTGTCTCTATTAGAAATCGCTTTACTTCGTTTGTTTGTAAAATTGGAATTGTTTGTGTTGAGGGAACACTTTCTAGGCTCGAATATTTGATTTTTGCTTCGTGATAGACACATTTCGAATATTCTATATTGACTAAAGCTGTAATTATAGCATTTCGATCAAACTTATCATACAATTCATTCAAAATAAATTTTTGAGGGAAATTAGGAAAAGTGTAATAATCTAAACCCATAAACAATTTTTCAAAATTCGCAATAACTTCGTAATCTATATACGAACGGTACAGTATCTAATTTTAGATTTTTTTTTGAGATATTTTAATACAAAACAAAATAACTCTGGTAAATCCTCGTAATTATTGTTATCTATAGAATAATTATATAATGCATCGTGAATAGTATTAAAATTACTGACTGTAATAGTTATGATATTAGGTATAAAATCATTTCCGAATAAAAGACTAGCATTGACTAAAATGGTTGAATTATACATTAATTCTCGTAATTAAAAATAATGTTGTGTTTTTTCCTAATTTGTACATTTTCAATTGACTAAATGTTTATAAGCTAAGATGAAAACATCGTTATCTTCGCTGACAATTATGGGTTTTTTTAAGAATACTTTGCAGCAATATGGAATAATTTATGTTCACCTTCTCCTTCCATATTAGACCCGGTCATTAAGACTTTTAGCATTTGAGGAATACACGATTGTAAATTCCTCTTTCGAAAACGATCAAAATTTAATAGAGACTCTCTAATATGCTGATATACCTTTGAGAAATGATATTGTTTCCAATAATACTATCTTGTACAAGTCTCTTCCTCGACGGGTTTATCCTTCTTTTTTGTTGAATAGGCCATTCATGGGTACACTTCACCGTCTAGCGAAATAATTACATGCATTTCATTTTCAAATAAATTTGATTCAAACAGTGTACGCATTATATATCCAATGTCTGAGGTGACTTTATGACACATATCCAGTATAATATCGGTTTCAGATTCTTTCCATGTACTGTCGATTGCTCCATATAATAAACTTTGTGCATCAATCAATATCGAATCAAAAGGAGACAATGTATTTGCTTTAAGACTTTGAATTAAAAGAGAAAATTAGTTATACCCATTTTACAAACAAAAAAAACTTTATTCTAGATACTATATACCGTAGAAAGAAATAATAATAATATTTATTAGAAACAAAAATTTTTATCTAAGCGAATAAAATTCTTCAGTGGGTGTTTGGAGACTAATGTTATTGTTATATCACTGTAACCTTTGCAATGTTTGGTTTTCGAGTGTACGATTATATATATTTTGTTATTAAATTTATCTCTGGGATAAATTATGTAACCCTC